>PISW01015589.1:0-16276 GCA_004023785.1 Mungos mungo
CAGGTCTTTTACATCTTTGGTTAGGTTTATTCCCAGGTATTTTATCGTTTTTCGTGCAATTGTGAATGGGATCAGTTTCTTGCTTTCTCTTTCTGTTGCTTCATTTTTAGTATATAAGAATGCAACTGATTTCTGTACGTTGACTTTGTATCCTGCAACATTACTGAATTCATTGATCAGTTCTAGAAGGCTTCTGGTGAAGTCGATCAGGTTTTCCATGTAGAGTATCATGTCGTCTGCAAACAGGGAAAGTTTACTGCACCCTTTTTAAATAAAAACCCTTGAGAAAGTCAGAATAGAAGGAACTTACCTAAATATTATAAAAGCAATTTATGAAAAGCCCACAGCTAATATCATCCTCAATGGGGAAAAACTGAGAGCTTTCCCCCTGAGATCAGGAACACGACAGGGGTGTCCACTCTCACCACTGTTGTCTAACATAGTGCTGGAAGTCCTAGTATCAGCAATCAGACAAGAAAAGGAAATAAAAGACATCAGAATTGGCAAAGAACAAGTTAAACTTTCACTTTTCACAGATGACATGATACTTTACATGGAAAACCCAGCAGACTCCACCAGAAGACTTCTAGAACTGATCCATGAATTTAGTAAAGTGGCAGGGTACAAAATCAATGTACAGAAATCAGTTGCATTCCTATACACCAATAATTAAGCAGCAGAATAAGAAATCAAGAAACTGATCCCATTAATAATTGCACGAAAAACCATAAAATACCTAGGAATAAACCTAACCAAGGATGTAAAAGACCTATATGATGAAAACTATAGAAAACGTATGAAAGAGATTGAAGAAGACACCAAGAAATGGAAAATCATTTCATACTCATGGATCGGAAGAATAAACATTGTGAAAATGTCGTTACTACCCAAAGCAATCTACACGTTCAATGCAATCCCCATCAAAATTCCACCAGCGTTCTTCTCAAAGCTAGAACAAGCTATCCTCAAATTCGTATGGAACCACAAAGACCCCGAATAGCCAAAGTTATATTGAAGAAGAAAACCAAAACAGGAGGCATCACAATCCCAGACTTTAGCCTCTACTACAAAGCTGTCATCCTCAATACAGTACGGTATTGGCACAAAAACGCACACATAGACCAATGGAATAGAATAGAGAACCCAGTATTGGGCCCACAAATGTATGGCCAGTTAATTTTTGACAAAGCAGGAAAGAGTATGTAATGGGATAAAGACAGCCTCTTTAGCAGGTGGTGCTGGGAGGACTGGACAGCCACATGCAGAAGAATGAAATTAGACCACTTTCTTACACCATTCACAAAAATAAACTCAAAATGGCTGAAGGACCTGAATGTGAGACAGGAAACCATCAAACCCTTGAGGAGAAAGTAGGAAATAACTTCCTTAATCTCAACTGCAGCAATTTCCTACTCAACACATCCCCAAAGGCAAAGGAAATGAAAGCAAAAATGAACTATTGGGTCCTCATCAATATAAAAAGCTTTTGCACTGCAAAGGAAATCATCAAGAAAACTAACAGGCAACTGACAGAATGGGAAATGATAGTTGCAAATGACATATCAGAGAAAGGGCTAGTATCTAAAACCTACAAGGAACTCACCAAACTCCACACCCAAAAGACAAATAACCCAGTGAAGAAATGGGCGGAAGACATAAACAGACACTTCTCCAAAGAGGACATCCAAATGGCCTACAGGCACATGAAACGATGCTCAACTTCACTCATCATCAGGGCAATACAAATCAAAATCACGCTGAGATACCACCTCACGCCAGTCAGAGTGGCTAAAATGAAGAAATCAAGAGACTATAGATGCTGGCGAGGGTTGGAGTGACAGGCACTCTCCTACACTGTTGGTGGGAATGTAAACTGGTGCAGCCACTCTGAAAAACAGTGTGGAGATTCCTCAAAAAACTACCCATAGAACTCCCCTATGACCCAGCAATAGCACTGCTAGGAATTTACCCAAGGGATACAGAAGTCCTGATGCATAGGGGCACTTGTACCCCAATTTCATAGCGGCACTGTCAACAATAGCCAAATCATGCAAAGAGCCTAAATGTCCATCATTTGATAAATGGATCAAGAAGATGTGGTATATATATACAATGGAGTATTACATGGCAAGGAGAAAGAATGAAATATGGTTATTTATACCAAGGTGGATGGACCTCGGGGGTGGCATGCTATGTGAAATAAGTCAGGCAGAGAAGGACAGATACCATATGTTTGCACTCATAGGTCTAATAGGAGAACAGGAGAAACCTAATGGAGGACCAGGGGGAGGGGAAGAGGAAAAGAGAGTTGGGGAGAGAGAGGGACTCAAAACCTGAGAGACTATTGAATACTGAAAACGAACTGAGGGTTGAAGGGGAAGGGGGAGGGGGAGGAGGAAGGGAGGTGGTGGCATGGAGGAGGGCACTTGTGGGGAAGAGCACTGGGTGTTATATGGAAGCCAATTTGACAATAAACTATTAAAAAAAGAAGAAGCAAAGTGCTACTGATATCACATTGTGAAGAATGTTTCAGGCCATCTCTGTCCATGATGGACAACCAGAGTCAATCTAGTTGGTTGCTCTGTACCTAAAATGCAATAGCTGACTTCACCTGCTCCTGCAAAAGTGTATGATTGTTAAGAACACATACTGCATCCTCAGAAAGAAATTCCATTCTACAAGTCATAACTTGTGTGAACATTTGATGATTTCAGCTATAAAATATTTTGGGACATAGCCATTATTATCACGAACACCATTCACTGTAACTGTTTTGTCTGGCACAGTCATGTGGGGCAAGAATCCCCAACATGAGTACAATCAGGAGCCCTAGATGAGGTCATTTAGAGCAGTGCCTCTTAAATCGGCTATACATTCTCTCACCTGGGGAGCTTAAAAAAAAGAAGATT
This sequence comes from Mungos mungo, assembly GCA_004023785.1. Lineage (NCBI taxonomy): Eukaryota > Metazoa > Chordata > Mammalia > Carnivora > Herpestidae > Mungos > Mungos mungo. Next base: position 2,910 of record PISW01015589.1, read on the forward strand.
CTTAAGCCCCATTTAGAATGAGGCTTCAAAGAATGAGGCCTAGCGTTCTAATTGTTAAAAGCTCCACAGGTGATCATGGAGCACAGTGAGTACTGAGAGCCAAAACTCAGAAGCACCTGGAGAGATTGCATACCTATTGACACAGGTGCCTAGAGGTTCAGATACTTTGGTTTAGGTGGGACCACGGATTCAAAATCTTAACAAGTGCACCAGATGATGCTGAGACAGGACAGGCATGAGTTTCATTGCTCTCTAGGGCAGTAGATCTCAAGCTTTGAAGTGCAGAAAAATCACCTGGGGATTTTCTTAACTATAGGAGGTTGTTAAACATACAAATGGCTGGGTCCCAAACACAGAAGTTCTGATTCATTTGGTATAAGGTAGAACTTGCCCCATGTAACCCTGAAACAGACAGTCCCCAGATTATGTTTATGAAATACTCTAATTGGGATATAGAGATGAATTACACTCAGTACTTTTACTCAGGGAGTTTATTAAATTAATAGTGAAAATAAGAGAAATGTAAATTATCAAGGAACAACTTCTCATGGCTTCTAAGGTTCACCAACAATACATTGCATTACTGAAGGAATTGTTAAGTTTTCAAGTAAAGTGGGGGGACTATGGGAAATCTTTTTCTCTGACAAGGAGAAAATAATATAAAGCTTGTCTGGATGCAGGAAACAAGATTTGAAAATTACCTTTAGAGTTTCAACCTATTCACTCATTATTTTTAAGTAGTCTAATCCAGACATAGCAAATATGCCACCAAAGTTGTACCTGAAAACCATGTTATCTGAAAACTATAATTAAAAAGATCATTGACTAACATAAAAACAGGAATTATAAGATCACATTAAAATGTAATGATAATAATATACACACATACACATATATACACATACATGAAAACGTGTGTATAATCATACATTTCCAAAGATCTGAAAGCATCTTATGAACTTCTCAGCTAAATGACTCATTCAGGCAATCCCATGGAAAAATGTCACAGATATATATAAATAAGTCTACCGATTTTGGTGTTAGAACTCCCAGGTATGAGTGTAGAGAATCTATAAAGTCATTTTACTACCAATGTGGGGAGAGAGCTAGGCCAGGACTGTCATGTCAGTTCAAAAGACTGAAATGTGTATAAAGACTGTCATTTTTAACTGCATTTCTACAAGAGCTGAAAGAGATATCGAATGCCCTAAAGGATACTATACTCTGGCCATAGCCTTAAAATGGCAAATGTGTCTGAGTTAGGAATGATTTCTTGGAGGAGATATGAGGAAAAGAACTTCATACTTGTATCCACAGTAACAGGCACCATAAACATTTGTTGAACACCTACTGTATGTAACGTAATGCAGGGGCCTTCCATGACAGAGCTTATATATTAGTTAGGAACATAGGACATGCATATAATGAGGTTAAGAATCAGTTTAGGGGCACCTGGGTGGCTCAGTCAGTTAAGCATCCAACTTCAGCTTGGGTCATGATCTCACCATTCGTGGGTTCGAGGCCTACAGCAGGCTCTGTGCTGACAGCTCGAAGCCTGGAGCCTACTTTAGATTCTTTGACCCTTCCCTGATTGCACTGTCTCTCAAAAATAAACAAACATTAAAAAAAAAGAACCTGTTTAATAGACCACATGCTCAACAAGAGAGAGAAGTGAGAGCTGGATAGGTCAGAGAAGCTTCCTAAAGAACTGTGAGATCACGACCTGAGCCAAAGTCAGAGGCTTAACCGACTGAGCCACTTAAGTGCCCCTAAATTGATATATTTTTTTAAAAGGCATTAACCAAACAAAGAGTAGTGGAAGAGTGTTCTAAGCAGTGGGAATAGCATCTTGTGAATACTCATGGCAAAACAGAGTATGACATTCTTATCGAGTGCCGGGGATGAGCCAAGGAGCAGAAAGAGGAAGAAACTGGGTGTGTACCAGGAGCACTGTTGACACCAGTCAGGTCCGACAGGTTAGGTGGCAAAGGAGTGGTTATTCTATCCTGGGAGCAGTGGGCACTCACTGAAGGCTACTGAGCCAGGAAAGGGTAGCATGACCAAGTGCTGGTTTAGGAAGGTGATCCGTGAGTGTGAGCAGGATGGCAGGATGCCGCAGTAGGATTCCTCAGGGCAAACTCTGGTCAAGCTTCAGATCACTGCTTAACAATTTCTCGCATCTAACTCAATTCCCCTACTTTATGGTTGCATCTCCTCTCTTCCCCTATGCATAGTACTTCCCAGTAGGATGGACAATTCTATGAAATCTGAATTGACTACACTTTTACTGGAGTATGAAGTTTCCATCTATGACCTGAGTCGAGACATGAAGGGCCAAGAAACCTGGCCAAACTACTATGCACAGGCACACAGACTTGTTTTTGTCCTGGATTCCAGTGACTTGGAACGCATGCAGGAAGTGAAGATCATCTTAACACGTCTTCTGTCTGATAAAAGAGTGGCAGGGAAACCTATCCTACTGTAAGACTCTGCTCTTGTGACCAATTTCCCCTTCCCATTTCATACCTTGAGAAGAGTAGATGGAGGAAGGGTGGTCCCTTTGTCATACCCAGCACGACCTCCTCCTCCCTGTGGTTCAGTGAGGGGGAGTGGGCCAGTCCTCTGGGGGCTGTTTTTAAGAGCCACTTTCTACCACATATTGTCACGGGGAAACATGTTACCTAACTGTAGAAAGGTAATTCTGAAGGGAAGTGTCAAAGCAAAATGGAGAGTAATATCTGGATCTTCCACCCCCTTCCCTCAGCTCTTCTGGAAGACTGCCTTCCTGACTTTGCTTCTTTTCTGGATTCAGTTTCTGACCATAAGAGGTTGGCAGAAAACAACCCTTATTTTGTATAATTGATGCCAATGGACTCCTCCCTTGGCTAACTACCCAGGAGTTATGTAACTAACACTCATTCCAAGGTGATAATTCAGGTGGCCCATCAATCCTCACTCCTCCCCCACTCTCTTTTTGCCTTTTTCATTCCTCATTAGCACCCCCAACTCAAGCATGAACAGAGGTTGGGAGAGTGTGTAAAAATTCCAAATCTGTTCATATCCTTGTTAGCAATTCTAATTAAAGTTTTGTGGCATAGTGTGGAGGAAGGGAGAAATGAGACGTGGGAATTATCTTGAATTAAAATTGTTTGTGCTCTTCTTTCCTCCATTGAGAGTTGGCTAGAAAAATTTTTGCCTCATCTCATTGGTTATGTCTTTGAACCTAGTTCCTGGATATGTAGCAGTTGTACTAGAACTGATTCTCCTCTTTCCTTTCTTTGCTTGCCCTTGGCCTCTATTTATGTTACACTCTTCCTCTTCTTCTCCCTCCTTTTCTCCTATGCCCTGCTCTAGCATGGCAAACAAACAAGACAAGAAGGATGCTCTCCTACCTTGTGAGATTATTGAATATTTACTCCTAGGAAGGCTAGTGAAGGATAACAAGTCCCTGTGCCAAGTGGTAAGTTATCTACCCACGCCTTTCTTCCCCCCCCCCATTACCCTCTTGAGCCCAGTTGATGCATCTCTTGCCCCATTCCATGATCAGCCCCATATGCTGGGTCTCAGGCAAAGCCTCCCCAACAGGCAACATCTATAGTGATGATTTCTGACTCAACACTGGCAGTAAATAACACATTCTTATAACATTTTCACATCTGTTTTCTCATTAGGACTTCAAAATACCTGTTTATAGTTATAAGTTTCAATATTCTCATTTTATGGATAAGAAGGCCAAGGCTCAGAGATTATGAGTGACTGGCCCAAGGTCAGACATCCAAGACATTATACCATGATTTATTAAAAGACCTTACTTTTATCTTTCATTTACTTTCTCAGGAGTGAGTGCTAAGTCTCTCCTAGGAAGTCCTAGAGCCTCTCTGGATAGAGAAGAGCTTACGTGTACCTCTGCTCTTGGCTGAGAATAATTGGGACTTTGGGCCTCAGGGGTTCCAGAGTCCTGGGTTATAGCCTTCTCTTCTCTTTTTATCACAGGAACCCTGTTCAGCCATCAAAAACTTCCAAAGAAGGAAACATCAGCCCATAATTGAAGGGCTGCGCTGGCTATTAGCTGCCATTGGGGATAAATATGAAGAGCTGTGTACTTGCCGACAGCCACTCCCCTCAAGTGTCCCAACCTCCAAGGGCACCAGAGGCTCTGGGGAAAGATCCTCATCAGACAGGTACTGAGCTGCCTCTATTAGGTGTACTGATAAGAACAGATGCAGGAGTCCCTCTTCAACATATGCAGAAACTTTTGGGTGGTGTTTGGATTCTGTGCAGTGCTGAGCAAGTGTCTCAAGATCCACTGTCCCAAATGGGGCCCAATGACCACAAACATTCCAACACTGTGAGGTATACCCTCTCTTCAGCACAACTTGAGTGGTCATGTTAGTGGAATGAGTTGTATAAGAGTAAAGCCAGCCTATCAGAATTAGAGCTTCTCCAAAACAGGGTTTCTATTGTCTGGTTGGCCACACAGAGAAGAAAAGGAGCAGGAGCCACTTAAGAAATTTATTGGAAACCTTAATGGCTGAAAGTCTTGGAGCCACCCCACATTCTCTACTTTCAGTTCTCTGTTCCTCCCAATTATAAGAAAAGATGAAAGAGAACAGGGATATGGAAAAGAAGAACACAAAGGAGAAAAGGAAACAGGAGCTGACTGAGGTTTTGAGGAATAAAAGGCCTAATGTCCTCTTCCTCTGTCCTTTCCTCCTTTCAATGTCCAAAGGCATATGGCACGAATGGGGAAATAGCTGCATTCAATTAAGGAGCTTGAAGTGTGTCTGTTTGCATTATTGCTTTTTCTCTCCTATCTTCTCCAGCTTCACTACCAGGATGGGAATGTCAAAAGAAAAAAGACAGCATCTAGGACAATGCTCATTAGAAGCTAGGCCCCTAAAGCCAATCCTACAGGTAAATGTCTCTTTAAATGCTATTGTCCCAGGGACCAATCCCTGAACTATCAGAGCACCAAGTGACTTTTTCTTCTTGTACAGAAAGAAGTTTTAAGATTAAGGCCTAAAAAGAACATATCAGTAAAATTTGCTTTAGATGAACCCATGGAGGAAGGTGAATGTTCTGGGGGAAACAGAACTCAGAACACTACTGAGCTTTGTGACAATCAAAGTGATGAATTGTAGACCTCAGCTCCATGCATCGATGATGATCTATTTGAAGGTAAGCCTGGACCAGTGGTTAGTCAGAAAAGCTATATAGGCCTTCTCTCATGATTTATACAGGGGTATTCCTATTTTGAGTCTGACACTCTTTTCTAATACTATGATTATTGGTTAGAAGAAGTTGATGAAGTACAGGGAGAGTGCTTGGGGACCATGATATGGTAGCCCAGTATGATGCCCCAGCACTCCAGCACTGGCTGACACAAGATTTTTGATTGCCCGGCTATCAGGCTATCTTAAAGGTTATGATTTCCAGTGGTGTAAGTACAAATTGGTACAACCTTTATGGTGAGTAGTTTGGTTGTCTGTCTCTTTCCTGCTCTCCCTCTCTCAATATGTGCATATACATATTAAGAACTTTAAAAATGTGGAAACCCAACATTGCGTACAACAGCTAAAAGTTGGAAACAAGCAAAGGGCTAACAATGGGGAATGACTAAATAAATTATGGTGCATTTATACAATGGAATATGATGTAGACATTAAAAGAGTAATGTTGACTTATATTTATGACATGGAAAGTTTTCCACAGGCTGATATTTTGTTAGAGAAAATGGTAAATCAGAGTCTAGCATGTTTAGCATGATGTGTAAACATGCACAAAATATATGGAGGGAAATCACCAAAACATCAGCAGTGGTTTTCTCTAAATCTAAATCTCAGTCCAAAATTGAAATCAAATTTTCATTTCTATAACCTCAGAACACAGGGCAAGGAAAAAACAGATACCTGGGACACAGAGGAGATGTTACTGGAAAATCCCTGTGAAGCGCCTTTGGATCCTGTGGTTAGTATTCCTTATATGAAGGAGAGAGGAGAGAGAGCAAGACTGAAAGAAAGTATGAGGCCAGGGGCAGAGGGCAGGTGACTGGAGGGGAGCATCTTACACCCCTTTGTGTTTAAGGGCCAACACCTTCCCAACTAGGAGTGATATGGGAAGGACAGGAAACCTGGTGTTTAGTTTCACTTGCACTGACTGGCTGCTTTCTTTCTGCTTTAGACTTTTAACAGGGTACTAGAGAGAAAAATGGACTGAAATCCAAAAAAAAATCTCATATCCCTCCCTCATCTATAGAACCATTAGTACTGCTCAGTTTTGTTTTCATTTCTACTTGCTAATAACTCTAAAGTCCCCCTACAAGTCCACCTATCTAACATCATATCCCTAAGGATTCCCATTGTTCCTGTACATCTACATTCTAGCCGTCAAATGAAGCTTCTACCTATGGAGAGGCTTAAAAAAAGTTAGGTGACATCCGTTTGAGAATGAAGATGACCTTGACAGAGAAGAACAGAGGCTTTAGGTCTTTGCACCCAAATGCTCCTCATAAACCCCATGTACAACATGTCATGGGTGACCAACTAAAATCGGGCCTTAGAAGTGGAGGGTCATTTTGTGATTACATTTTTCCCCTAAGATTTTTGGGTGTAAGGGGACTGGCAGAAATAAATAGAAATTTTCTGCTGAGAATTATGCCCTGCAGAATCATTTTCAGTCATGCGTCTGAAAACAAGTCAGTTTTCAATTCCCTGCCATGGTCTGTGAAGCCTGGCAGCAATTCCCTTGCTACCCACCAGGAACAACAATTACTGCTTCTTCCAACACTTTGGTTAGGTATGCAAAACTATACAAGCTTGAACACCATCCCATGGAGGGTACTGGTAGTATTTACTATTACTACAACTATTACTTTCACCATCAGTATCTCAGCTACCATTTATTGAGAGAACTTTGACTGTCAGGCCTCAGGCACAGGCCTAAATTCTTCACATTCATTATCTTATTCACAACAACCCTTAGGGGTAGGCAGTACACCCACCTGCATTTTCCAAATTAGGGAAATAAGGAGCAGAAAAGTTAAACAACTTGCCCAAGGTCCCTTACCCTGTAAGAAGCAGAGCAGTGATTTAAATCCAGGCCTGACTCTAGAGCCGGCATCAGGCCAGAAAGATCTACTTATGTTTTTTTCAATCTCCATGCAGAAAGAGAAAGCTATATCCAGAAGAAGCATAGAAGTGTAGCCATGACAAAGTCAAGAGAATTACGTTGGTAGAAATAAGTAATTACATTGGTAGAAATAAGCACACCAATAGTTGTAGCAGACATGGATGACTGAGTACTTCTATTTTACCAGGTGGTGGGCTAAGTGTTTTACACACTATTGTGTTTCATCTTCACAAGCCTATGAGGTTGGTACTATTCATTACATCATCTTACAGGAGCAGAAACTGATGTTCAGGGAGGTCAAATCATTTGTCCCAGGGCACCCATTAGGAAGAGGCAGAACTGGCTTTTAAACTAAGGTTCAGCTCCGTAACTTATTCTCTTAACTTCCAAGCCAACTATTCCATACTTGTATCTGAAGGATAGAAACCATTCACAGAATGATCAGTCTTACAACCCGATCTAGAGGGTTTGACACTGTCTAAGGTTGCATCATTTGTTATTATGCTTTACACATGGCCTTATCTCCAAAAGAAACACCCCAGGCACCTTGTGGGTCTTTGACAGAGTTCTGACTGAGACAGAGCCTCTAATTAAACCTCAGCTGTTAAACTGATGAAGAGTTTGGGGTTAAGTACTAAGAGGTTAAGTGCCAAGATTGTACAGCTGATCACTGACAGAGCTACTCTTAAAATCCAGCTCTCTTGTATGCCCAAGCCAGTACTCTGTCTTTCCTGTCCAAAAATACTGCTTCCTCCTTGGGTCTTCTCTGGCCACTCTTGACCCACCCACTTTATTCCAATTTGCTTAATAAATTTCACTGGAGAATTCTGTCAACAATCATTCTCACTCAGGGATTCTGAAACTATCTCTACTGAAGAAGGGTTTTATCAGACAGAAAATGTAATTCAGCAAACCAGTGTTCTTAAGAAAATTGGATCATCCATGTTTGCCTTTATGGCATGTATATTTATGAGATGGGCATACTTTCTCAGCCAAAAGGGAAGTGTGGTTAGAAAGGGGGTAGGAGTGCTACCTACAAATGTGGGCAAGTTGGAAAATTTAAGTTGAAACAACCTGATAAAACTCAGTTTCAGTATATTGGCACACTTCCCTTTGTATAACATATGTGTTCCTGGGTATCAACTAAATTTTCCTACACACAGTCTATCAGTCACAAAGTTATTTAAAGAATATCCCCCCAATACAACCAGAATACCTCTATTTACTTTTCAAGTGAATCTTAATTTTGTTGTGGCAGATTGTTACTGTACTTTCCAAATCCCATATCAAGCTGGGTAACCCTGGCAATTGCCCCAAATGAAGAGAAGAATAAGGTTACCTACCTCACAGAGTTGCAGTCAGGATCAAAGAGGAAAGTCCATTAAAAAATTCTTAGCATAGTGCCTGACATATAATAAGTAGCTCATTAAATGTTAGCTACTATTATTATGATTAGAGGAGGGGCTTAGATCATTAGACATTTATGACTTCCTTCTGGGAGAGGTATCCTTTTTTCTGTAAAGAACAACTCAAAGAGGGGGTCTTGAGTTCTAATGTAAAAAGAGCATGGAGAATTTAGGGTAACTCTAACCACTGCCTACCACTGCCTCCCATATCCTTGTCTTTGAAAATCCTAAATCTGACAAAGAAGTCTTACAAATCCATGTCTCAGCATGGCAGCCCAGAGAGCTAGATTAAGGATAGTTTCTTGACCCTAGGTGGGGCAAATTTACTTTCAGGCAAATGATTGCCCTTGAGTTTCTCTTCTTTCATTGTCAAGGTCTCAGCCTCCCTCCTCCAGGACTTTTAAAGCTTAGTTCCTGCCAGAGCACACTGTGAGCAAAAGACTCTGGTCCACCATTCAACAAGCCCCATGTGACTCTGAGTACTTCTTCATTTTTCTTGCAAGACAGGTCTGGGTTTTCTGACTAAAGAAATTCAATATGCAGAGGTGGAGGGGGGTCCCTTTGCTTGGAATGGTTTTCAGCTCCTGACATCCACTCTTCATTTATATGTTGTTTCTACCTGCCAGGAGTAGCCTGTCAGAAGTACGGGTATCCAGTGTGATCTGTAGAACATAGGTCATATAGTGAGGGAACAGTTGTAAGAAAGAACAGTGATCATTTAGGGTTAGAGGATGCAAACCAGTAGTAGCTAACATAGCTATAAATGCCCTGAATATTTGAGTGTTTGGTGCTTGAGCCATACCTGTTATGCTTTGAATATAATTCTTCCCTCCCAGTAACCAATTAAAATCACTCATTTTCAAGGCAGTTGCTACTAGTGAGATTTAATCAAGTGCAATGAATATAACACCACTCTTCTCAGGAGAATCCTGCCAACTAGCATTATAAACTACAAAATGCCATTGGCCATAGGTTGAGCAGGGGTCACCTGGACTCATTGCTTTGTCACTAACCCTGGTAAACCCTTTACTGGATGACCAAAACTGGGATTTCTGACAGGAAAGGGTGTAGAGAATAAGAGCTAATGCCGGCTTTTCAGAAATGGAAAATCATCCCCGCATTCTTCTTCATTTTCATAGGTATTGCTAAAAGAACTGTAGCCATGGCACCCCTGACCTGTGCCTTATTTCTTTAACTATAACAATCCATCCTACTACTCTCCTTGCATTTTCTCTCATATCAATCTCTGTGCAAAACACAGGTGGCATTATACCAGGTGAGTGAAAAAGTAGCAAGAACTTCCTGCTGTTGGCACAGAAATAGTATTAGCTGGGGGTCATGGGAGTTAGGGGGCTTGTACTTCCATCCTTATGCTTATGAAGTGCCCAGCTCAGGTCCAGGGAGCCCAGGAGGCTCTGCTATCGGGTGGTGGGCAGAGTGATGTTAACAAAGCACTCAAACTGTGCTGTGTGATGATGACTCAAGAATCCCACGCAATCCCACACTCATCCTAGTCGCCACTTCCAGGAACTAAAATAGACCTCTGGTGCTAAGAGACAGCAAGCCTTTTATATCTGCTTAGAAAAATGAGCCCAGTCCTAGTCCTAAGAATTACCATGCTATTCAATACAATGGAGTGTTACACAGCCATTAAATATGACAATTATGTGCACTGTGCAGGTGGGAAGAAGAATGTAAAATAATGTTAAGTGAAAACAGCAAAACAGAAAATAGCACATACACATGCTGTTCACAACTATGAAAAACATACAGAGAAGGGTTCATCCCTAAAGAATCTAAGAGAACGAAGAGTGCCATAGTTCTTTCAGATTCCACTCCCCCTCCGCCAACACAATTTTTAATTGTCATGCTGGTCACACTAGGTTAAGAAACACCTGCCTTTTGAATAATACAGGAATTAACTCCATAGTTCATTTGATCCAGGGGACACAGAAGGAACTGAATGCTAAGGGGGCTGGCGCTTTAAAATTGGCTGCTTCCTTACTCTTCCCACTCCTCTCATGTTCAGGGCACAATTACCATCTCAGGCTTAACACTGCAGGGAGAAATTCCTTCCAAACATCTAGCTGATAAGATGGGAATTTAAGATAATGTATATATTTGAACCTCTTTTGTTTTAGGTTTTTTCTTATTTTTAAAGTTTTTAATTCTAGTTAACATAGTGTTATATTGGTTTCAGGTGTACAATATAGTTAGTCAACACTTCCATACTTCAGCCTTTGCTCATCACAAGTGCACTCCTTAATTCCCATCACCTATTTAATCCATCCCCTCTGGTAACCATTAGTTTGTTCTTTATAGTGAAGAGTCTGTTTCTTGGTTTGCCTCTCTCTCTTTTCTCCCCTTGCTCATTTGTTTTGGTTCTTAAATTCCACATATGAGTGAAATTGCATGATATTTCTTTCTCTGACTTATTTTGCTTAGCATAATACTCTCTAGTTTCATCCATAGCATTGCAGATGGTAATATTTCATTCTTCGTGTGGCTAATATTTCATTGTGTGATATATTACATATATATCTTCTTCTTTATCCATTCATCAGTTGATGGACACTTGGGCTGTTTACATAGTTTGGCTATTGTAGATAACGCTGCTATAAACATTAGGGTACATATATCCCTTTGAATTAGTACTTTTGCTTTCTTTGGGTAAATACCTAGTAGTGTGATTAGAGGATCATAGAGTAGATCTATTTTTAACTTTTTGAGGAATGTCCATACTGTTTTCCACTGTGGCTGCACCAGTTCGCATTCCCACCAACGGTGTAACATAGTTCCCCTTTCTCCACATCCTCACCAACACCTGTTGTTTCTTATATTGGTGACTTTAGCCATTCTGAAAGGTGTGAGGTGGTATCTATCTCATTGGAATTTTGATTTGTAGTTCTCTGATAAGTGATGTTGAGCATCTTTTCGTGTGTCTGGTGGTGAGCTGTATGTTTTCTTTGGAAAAATGTCTATTCATGTTTTCTGCCCATTTTTAGTGGGATTATTTTTCTTTTGGGTGTTGGCTTTTAAAAGATCTTTATATTTTTTTGGATACTAATCCTTTATTAAATATGTCATTTGCAAATATATTCTCCCATTCAGTACGTTGCCTTTTTAGTTTTGTTGATTGTTTCCTTCACCGTACAGAAGGTTTTTCTTTTGATCCTGTCCCAATAGTTTATTTTTGCTTTTGTTTCTCTTGTCTCAGGAGACACATCTAGAAAGAAGTTGCTATGACCAATGTCAAAGACATTACTGCCTGTATTCTCCTCTAGGATTTTTATGGTTTGGGGTCTCACATTTAGGTCTTTGATCTATTTGAATTTATTTTTGGGTGTGCTGTAAGAAAGTAGTCCAGTTTCATCCTTCTGCATGTAGCTGTCCAGTTTTCCCAACACCATTTGTTCAATAGACTGTCTTTTTCTCATTGGATGTTCATTTCTGCTTTACCAAAGATTAACTGACCATATAGTAGTGGGTTCATTTCTGGGTTTTCTATTCTGTTGCATTGATCTATGTGTCTATTTTTGTGCCAGTGCCATATTGTTTTGATCACTACAACTTTCTATTAGAACTTGAGGTACGGAATTGTGATGCCTCCAGCTTTGCTTTTCAATGTTGCTCTGGGTATTCGGGGTATTTTGTGATTCTATACAAATTTTAGGACTGTTTGTTCTAGCTCTGTGAAAAATGCTGTTGGTATTTTGATAGGGATTACATTAAATGTGTAGATTGCTTTGAGTAGTATAGATATTTTAACAATGTTTGTTCCTCTGATCCATGAGCATGGAATGTGTTTTCATTTGTTTGTGTCATCCTCAATTTCTTTCATCAGTGTTTTATACTTTTCAGAGCGTAGGTCTTTCACTTCTTTGGTTAGGTATCTTATTGTTTTTGTTGCAACTGTGAATGTGATCAATTCCCATTTTTCTTTCTGCTGATTCATTATTGGTGTATAGAAAAGCAACAGATTTCTGTACACTGATTTTGTATCCTGTGACTGCTGAATTTGTTGATCAGTTGTAGACAATTTTTTGGTGGGGGTTTCTTCTTTCTCTACAGAGTGTCATGTCATCTGCAAATAGTGAAAGCTTTACTACCTCCTTGGTGATTTGGATGTCTTTTATTTCTTTTTTGTTGTCTGATTGCTGTGGCTAGGACTTCCAGTACTATGTTAAATAACATCAGTGAAGGTTAACATCTCTATCTTCTTCCTGATTGTAGACAAAAAGCTCTTAGTTTTTCCCCATTAAAAAGGGAAAAAAAGAAGGATATTAGCTGTGCGTTTATCATATATGGCCTTTATTATGCTGAAGTATGTTACCTCTAAGCCTACTTTTTTCATAGTTTTCATCATGAATGGAAACTGTACTTTGTCAAATGCTTTTTCTGCAGCTATTGAAATGATCATATAGTTGTTATCCTTTATTAATGTGGTATATCACATGGATTGATTTTGAATACTGAACCACCTGGCAACCAAGGAGTAAATCCTACTTGATTGTGGTGAATGACTTTTTATTTTTTTTATTTTTATTTTTTTAATAGTTTATTGTCAAATTAGTTTCCATATAACACCGAGTGCTTCTCCCCACAAGTGCCCCCCACCAGGACCGTCACCCCCTCCCCCCTCCCCCTCCCCCCTCAGTCCATGGTTCGTCTCCAGTATTCAGTAGTCTCCCTTGATCCGTGTCCCTCACTCATCCCCGCTCTCTTTCCCCCTTCCTCTCCCCATGGTCCCCTGCCAGGCCTGTCCTGTTAGACCTATGAATGCAAACATATGGTATCTGTCCTTCTCTGCCTGACTTATTTCGCTTAGCATGA
>PISW01015591.1:0-16259 GCA_004023785.1 Mungos mungo
CAGCTAGAGGAATTGCTGGGGAGAGCTGAGGACCATTGGAAGTTGTGGACCACAAAATTAACATGAAGCCTGTCTCCCATGTGAAAACCTATGTAATTCTCAAGGGTGTGCACTTGCTCAGTGAAACTGGACTTGGATCTTTCCATATGAATAGAAGGGAGCAGGTGTCAAAAGTGTGGGCGGTGTTTACCAAAGAGTGATCATATTTTCATTTTCTGAGGTCTCACCTGAGAGGGGAGGGGCGCCAGTGATGAAGTAGAGAGTCCAATAAATGGTGATTGGATGAGAGCAAAAGATTGTTTTAATGGGGCTACTCCAATCAAAAAGAATGAAATCTGGCCATTTGCAACATTGTGGATGGAGCTAGAGTGTACTTTGTAAAGCGAAATAAGTCCGTCAGAGAAAGGCAAGTGCCACATGATTTCACTCATATGTGAAATTTAAGAAGCAAAACAGATGAGCCTATGGGATGGGGGGGAAGAGAGAGGGAAACAGACGAAGAGAAACTCTAGGGTTGGTGGAGGGATGTCAGTGGGGGATGGGCTAGATGGGTAATGAGTATTGAAAAGAGCTCTTGTTGGGATGAGCACTGGGTGTTGTATGTAAGAGATGAGTCATGGAATTCTACTCCTGAAACCAACATTGCACTATATGTTAAATAACTAGAATTTAAATAAAAATTTGGGAGAAAAAAAATTAATGGGAAATCTCTGGAAATTAATCTTGTAGAAGAAGAGATGGTGGCAAAAATGGATTTGAGATCCTGGAGGTGCAGTTTCTGGTTATGACAAAATCCCAAGTGAGTCCTTGGTGGAATGAGACAAAGCTATTTAGAAATGAGTTTTAAAAAATCTTTAGGAGTGAATGCCAGTTGGCCCCCACCCGGTACCGACATCACATTGAAAGATGGCAAGAATCAAGGTATGAAGTGCTAGAAGAAGGTTGTGACCCCATCGTCACAGTCCTTGGAGAATAAGGAAAGAGAAGTCAGTTGTCTTATTTAGCTTCAAACATAGGGTAAATAAATGAGTTCTATTTTTTTCCATAATAAGGAGTCTGGATGTAGGCTCTTTAGGCTGATACCTATCTGCCCCTCTTTCTCTCCTCGAAAGCATCTTTAGCTTGCGGCATGTTGTCATTACAGCCAGGAAGAAGGGGATTGAGACAGAAATAGAGAGCCCGATGCGTGGGCCTCCTTTTCAAGTGACATCCTGCAAATTCGCTGCAGGGATTTCTGCTTCCACCACATTAGATAAAACCACGTGACTTGGCTAATCTTAACTGCCAGTAAGTTTTCATTTTCATTTTTTTTAAAGGCTGGTCCTGTTACTGCTCCACACAAGATCCGTTTTGTGTTCTGGAGAGCCAAAGAGAATGAGGAGCGCTCAGCCCACTTGCAGTGTCTGCCAATCTTAGCGGATGAGTTGATCTCGTGAGAGCAGGGAGGTCCGTGAAGGGCTGGTACACACAGCAAGGGAGAACATGAAATTCCCTCCTAATCCTGAAAGCCACAGGATGTGAAGACACAAAGGAAAAGAAAAGAATCCTCAAATTTGAGGAGCAGCTCAATTTCAGTTAAGCCCAGGAAGTGGCGGGAAGGATAAGAGAGGAAGCTAAAGATAGATAAGGCAAGGAAGTGAATGTATCAAGTGCGACAGAAGAGCCAGCAATATGAACAGGAGAGAGGACGGTCAGAACAGTACGAGATCTGTAGTTGACAAACAAGAAGGCTTTACTTCCGGAAGGGCCTCAGGTCAAGAGGGATGTGCAACGTCGTGAAGTTGACGCCTGCTCGTATCTAAGAGGAGGCGGTGTGGGGTTCGTGGCTGTGCTCTGGCTGTGTAGGTTGGTGGCATATGGTTCCCAGGACAGCCATCCCCGCAGGTTACGTGCAGTCCTTTGGGGGAGTTATGACCACCTTGCCGTTCAGTCTTCACAGGAGGTCTGGTGATGAACCACAGTAGCCGGGCCGCCGAGTACAGCTGTTGGGGTTGTCCTGTGCACAAGGTCACATGACAAAACAGGAGGCTGGAGATGACTCCCAGCCAGGCCCCCACCAACGAAGCTGTGCCGTTGGGTGTTTCTTCCACCAGGGATGGCCTCTCTTTTCCAGGCCTCAGGAAGATGCAAGCCTTGGGCGATGTTATAATATTTGGAGGTATTGCCACTTATTTAATTAACTCATGTTGTGTTTTCAGTCACAGGTATTTACTGATTCAAGTACTCCATTCTACATGCTTTGGGGGACCTGAAGACAAGACGTGTTCACTATTTCGCCTCAGGGAGCTGACACACCGCGGTGGACTGAAGGCACAAATGGCCGTAACCTCCCAGATTCAGAACCGCAGCATGCTAGAAATGGAGGAGAAGTTGGAGGTCAGCTAGCCAAATCCCTCATTCAGAGGTGGGAACCAAACCAAAACAAAACAAACAAAAACAAAAAATACCCACAAGAACAAAAAACCCTTGCAAGGAAGATGGAGATGAAGGATTGGAAGACTCACCCTTCATCCAAAAGATTCTGTTTATTTCATAGAAAGGGAATTAAGTCCAAGACATTTTGGCTCAGAAAGTTCAAGAAAGGCCTTGTTTTTAAAATGTCCTCCAGCGCTAATTTGGATAATATTTGTAGTGAGAACATGGACTTACAGAATGTTTTTCCAGCAGAAATTATTTGTCAGGGGAGGACACTTTTCTCCAGGGAAAGGACAGCCTGTTTAACAGCCACTACTGACCTTGAGGATAAATACGACATTAGGATAATTATACCAGAAAAGCAGCTCTCACAGAATTGTGCTGGCTGGCTGTGCCCTTTGGAGACAGAGTAGGGCTCCTTGTTTTCAGTGTCTTCTGGAAGCAGAAAAGCATGGAGTCCGGACCCGATTCCATGCTTCTTCTGATTTAATGTATGTAGTGAGAGACTCCTGGAATTTCCACGGGAATCCTCTTGTTCTGCCACTGAGTGGGGTTCAGACACAGCGAGGCATTCCCTAACAGAGAATTGTATCCATCAAAATATTTAATAATTTAATAAAATATGGGGTTTCTGATTCCAATTCTTCCATGAACCAGGTAGGAAGAGTGAGTGAGAATATTCCCAAAGCACCGGTGCCTCCCCCTCCTCCTTAACTGAAAAGATCCAGGCTACCGAAGACACCTTCTCATCTTATTTTCCCTTCATCACCCATTTTCCTACAATTATCATTCTTTCGTTTTCCTTCCACTCTATCTCAGCGAGGTCTATCTCCTTTCCCAGCCTCAGCTGGCCCGCCCCACTCACCCTGCAGACATACTCACATCTCACTCATCCTTTTAGAGATAAATATTTCCCTCAGTGCTGCTCCAGTTACATATCACTTGTCTCCCTCTGGTCACCCCCAACCTTCTTGAAAGAATAGGCTTTGCTCCTGGCTTCAACTCCTTCAACTCCCATTCATGAGCAAATTTCTTAAAGCTGGAGTTCTGCACACGCATAGCTTCTCAACAATTGTGATCTTCAAGATCAGTCAACTAGACGGGATAAAACCTGTCACAAAGTGTTACTCGCCTCCTCCTGCTTCCTCCCAGCTCAAGCCAGGAATCCTAGGGTCCTTCCTGTGGGTCTTCCAAGAGCAAAATCCAGATTTAAACTATTTCCCCATTCCATTGTCCATGTTCCACCAACACAAGACAAGATGTGACCGAAACCAGTGCATCCGGCATAGTCAGGCAGCCATCATAGAAACCTGTACATCCTGCAGCCTCCGAAACCCAGGACACCTGGTTAAAAATTCCCACAGGGGGCACCTGAGTGGCTCAGTTAAGTGTTTGACTTCAGCTCAGGTCATAATCTCACAATTCATGGGTTTGAGCCCCATGTTGGGCTCTGTGCTGACAGCTAGCTCAGAGCCTGGAACCTGTTTCAGATTCTGTGTCTCCCTCTCTCTCTGCCCCTCCCCTGCTCATGCTCTGTCTTTCTCTCTCTCTCTCTGTTTCTCTCTCTCAAAAATAAACATCAAAAAAAATTTAAGCTTCCATGGGAGATAATTCTGCAAAAGAACTAAATTCTATCCCAACTTTTTTAGAAGAAATATAAAAATTTGTAAAGTGTGCTCCCATAGATCCTTACTGAAAAAAACTACTAAAACAAGAAGGAAAACGAGCCAACAAAGAGTCAGAGACAAAATGCAACAAAGGCAAAACAAAAAAAATCAGTGTAAAGTAAGGATAAACATCCAGTAACTATAAGGAATTAGAAAAACAAAACAAAACAATAACTAATTCATGTTTTTTAAAAATATAGTTTACTGTCAGCTAGCTAACATACAGTATATAGGGTGTGCTCTTGGCTTCAGGAGTAGATCCCATGATTCATCGCTTATGTACAACACCCAGGGCTCATCCCAACAAGTGCCCTTCTCAGTGCCCATCCCCCATTTCCACCTCCCACCTGTCCCCCCCCCCACACTCAGTTTGTTCTCTGTATTTAAGAGTCTCTCACGGTTTGCCTCCCTCTCAGTTTGTAATTATTTTTTCCCCTTCCCTTCCCCCATGGTCTTCTGTTAAGCTTCTCAAATTCCACATATGAGTAAGAACACATGGTATCTGTCTTTCTCTGATTGACTTATTTTACTTAACATAATACCTCCAGTTTCATCCACATTGTTCCAAATGGCAGGATTCCAGTCTTTCTCATTGCCAAGTAGTATTCCATTGTATGTATAAAAAACATTGGGGTACATGTGCTCCTATGCATCAGAGCTCCTGTATCCTTTGGGTAAATTCCTAGCAGTGCTATTTCTGGGTCGTAAGATATTTTTAAATTTTTGAGGAGCCTCCACACGGTTTTCCAGAGTGGCTGCACCAGTTTGCACTCTCACCAACAGTGCAAGAAGGCTCCCATTTCTCCACATCTATGCCAACATCTGTTGTTTCCTGAGATGTTAAGTTTATTCATTCTGCCTGGTGCGAGGTAGTATCTCAGTGTGGTTTTGATTTGTATTTCCCTGATGATGAGCGATGTTGAACATCTTTTTATGGTCCCCCCCCTCCCCCCCCGCATAGCAGGAAAATAGCAACAGGCGAGAAGGAAGTATTATACCCAAGTAAGGCTTTTGTTTTATTTGGACGAAGGAGAGAGATAATAAGTAATGTTTAGACTGTTAAAATTAATTTACTCTGTATTAAAAAAATCTATGAGTGGCCATTAAAATAATACAATGTATGACTGCCAAATGAGCAAAGCATAATAGAAAGGAATAAAGAAGCTGTCTCAAAAAAGGTTAGAAAAAAGGAAAGTATTAACACAAAATAAGATTATAAAAATACGTCTAAATATATTATTGATCTTGAGAGACTCTTGAATACAGAAAATGAACTGAGGGCTGAAGGGGGAGGAGGGAAATGGGAAAGGGAGGTGATAGTCATGGAGGAGGGCACTTGTGGGGAAGAGTACTGGGTGTTATATGGAAACCAATATGACAATAAACTATATATAAAAAATATATTATTGATCAAGATCAAATGGGAAAAAAACTACACGAACCGATTATTTAGGGACATAGATGATCAGATTTGAAACATAAAGAGATATGCTATTTTCTTTAAAAAAAAAAAAAGTAATATAGACCCAGAAGTGGTGAATAGAGGCAAGTAGTAACAAAAGCAAAGGTGAGGTAGAAATGTTAATATCAAGCAATATAGATCTTAGAGCAAAATTAATTGAGAGATACAATGACAATATTATAAACAGGTTAATTTTCTAAATTAAAAGTTATAGTCATGATGATCTGCCAGGCATTTAACAATATAGTTTCATAATATACAAAGCAAATACTGTCTCAGTCTCTGAAAGAAGCTGAAAGACCCATGTTAAATTGGGAAGTATTAAAATACCTCCATCAGGAACGGATGAAGAGACATAATGAGGAAGCACGGAGCAGGTTTGAATAAAATGGGTAATTATAATAAAAATGTGTAGAAGCTTATCTACCCAATGAAAAGAACACATATATTTTTCTAAGCATATGAGGAATATTTACTAAAATCTGGCTAATAGGTAACAGATTTCAACAGAATTAAAAATCAAAGACCACAGTATCTCAACCACCATGTAATGAAAGTCCATAATAAAATATTTTTGCCTTAAACAAGGTACTTTTAGAAAGTAAAATACAGGGACACATGGGTGGCTCAGTTGGTTTAGCAGCCGCCTTCGGCTCAGGTCATGATCTCACAGTTTGTGGGTTCAAGCAAGCCCCATGTCCAGCTGAGTTGACAACTCAGAGTCTGAAGCTTGCTTCAAGTTCTGTGTCTCTCTCTCTCTGCCCCTCCCATGCTTGTGCTCAGTCTCTCTCAGTCTCTCAAAAAAAAAATCATAAAATTTTAAAAAAAGAAAGTAAAATACAATAAGGGCAGCAGGGCGGTTCAGTCGGTTGAGCATCCTACTCTTAATTTTGGCTCTGGTCATGATCTCACAGTCGTGAGGTCTAGCCTCATGTTGGTCTCTGCACTGAGCAAGGAGCCTGCTTGGCATTCTCTCTCTCCCTCTCTCTGTACCCCTCCTCCCCACTCTCTTTCTCTCTCAAAATAAATAAATATACTAAAATAAATAAGAAAGTAAAATACAATAACTAAGAACCTACACTTTTTTTTAGTAAGCATGGGTTAGAAGGATATTATACTCAAAATTACAAAATACCTGCACTAAATAATATATCAACACTTGCATGGTACAACTAAAATAATATTAAAGAGAAGGCATTTTATGCCTTTAAGTAGAAAAAACTGAATACAAATTAGCCAAGTGTTTAAATTATAAACTAATATTTAAAATGTATACAGTATGGGGTGCCTGGGTGGCTCAGTCAGTCAAGCATCTGATTCTTGACTTCAGCTCAGGTCACAATCTTGCAGTTCGTGAGTCTGAGCCCTACATCAGGCCCTGGGCTGAACATGCAGAGCCTGTTTGGGATTTTTCTCTCTCCCCTCTCTCTCTGCCCCTACCCCATTTACATACTCTTTCTCTCTCAAAATAAAGAAGCTTAAAAAAAAAATATATATATATATATATATAATGTACTCCATAAAATAAACATTAGAAAAATAGAAGGTAGAAAACAATAAAGATACAAACACAAAGTAATAAGATAGAAAACAAAAGACATAACAAGAATTAGTTGTTTGAAAAGGCTATCAGATAGAATAAACTTCTGGAAAGAAAGGAAGAGAGGAAAAACAAAAAAAACAAAGAATACCAGGGGTAAAGAGGCATAAAAATACAAAGTAGAGATTTTCTAAAAATCAAGACGTGTGCAGATAAACTTGGACACAGAGATGAAATGGACAGTTTTCCAGAAAAATGAAAATTGCCAAAACTGACCCAAGGAGAAATATAAGACTAAATTAAATTTGTTGCTGTTAGTAAAACTAAAGTGGCAATATAAAATATACACTTTCAAAGAACCCCAAGCCCAAATAGCTCTTCGAATTTTATTTACTATATTTTTACAGAACAGATGTGAACCTCTATCTTTGTATTTATATTCCTCTCCCTCCTGTGCTAAGAATGGTGTATTCGTCTCTGATGATTAATGTGTTTCTATCAAACCAGAGGGTGTCTGCTGTGTTTGTTATTCAGTATAAAAAACTTATAATTTTAGCATTTCCATTGTGAATTGTGGCTTTTAAGCCTTAAAAAGTATTTTCCTTTGTCATGTTTGACACTTCGTGACTTGAATTCTTTGTACTAGATCGGAATTGCTTCTCTTCGTGTTCATACCTCCCTTTAGGCCTTGATCCATCTCTTTGTTTTTAATTTTTCTAAATAACTTTGTTTTAACTGTGTTCGTTGTCTACAGAATACAGTTGGGTGCTACTTTGCAAGTCTAATGAAAACTTTTCTTTTAATTGGAGATTTACATCCACTCACATTTATTGATTCAACTTAAATTTTTGGTCTTAACTCTGTCATGATATTGTATGATGATGCATGTTTTGTAGTATTTTCTAATTTTTCATTCTCGGTGAAATGTCTCTTCTCTGCTCTTTTATCTGCCATTTTTCTTTCATTTTGGTAAGTAGATGGGTTTGTATTTTTGCCCCAATGGTTACCTTTGTACATAGACTGTTGTTGGTGCTTTCATTCCTATCTCATTCCTATCTCATTTATCAGATTCTGTGCGGATCCTTTAACCCTAACTTGTTGCCTAACCAACAGTGGGTGACCCAATTCTACTTTTCTCTTTCTTCTCCTTTCTCCCGTTTTCAGTTCCATGATTTGTAGGAAGAAGTTTTGTACATAAATATGGAAAAGCCAATCCACAAAAGAACAAACTGAGAATAAGCAACTACAGGAAGAAAACTACAAATATGAACAGAAGCCCAAATCCACTAGTAATCAGAAAGGTACAAATTAGAATGGCATGATTTTTTTTTTTTTTTTGGCCTGGCAAAAAAATGGTGTTAAAAAACTAAAGCCTGGCAAATGTTGTGGATTGACGAAAGTGAGAGGAAATGATGCTTCTGTGCATTTCTGCTGGGGCTCCAGACTGGTCTGACCACTTTCTAGTTTTGCGGTATCACATCTACCAATTCCACTTTGCAGGATACATTGTGGAGCGACTCCTCCAGGAGACATAGTCAGGGATAATAATTGAAGTCCTTTTGCCAATAGTAAAAAGTTGGAAATAACCCCAGTATTCAATAGTAGGTCTACAGAGAAATCCATCTATATATGCATATAATAAATTCTCTCCAGCAATTATAAGAGATAAACTGGAGGTAGAGTGTAGCTCATACTTGCTACATTAATACTGATCCTTTTTTAACACTCAACGGCTTCATCTTCATTTAAAAGATCAAAGGGGGTGCGCCTAGGTGGCTCAGTTGGTTGAGCAACCAACTTCGGCTCCGGTCATGATCTCACAGTTCTTGGGTTCAAGCCCCACGTCAGGCTCTGTGCTGACAGATCAAAGCCTGGAGCCTGCTTTGGATTCTGTGTCTTCCTCTCTGCCCCTCCCCTGCTTGCACTCTGTGTGTGTCTCTTTCTCTCAAAAATAAATAAGCATTAATAAATAAATAAACAAATAAATAAAAGAGCAGAGTGCTCCCTTATTTTCAAAATGACAGGGGAGTCTGGGTGGCTCTGTTGGTTGAGTGAACAACTCTTGATTTTGGTTCGGGTCATGATCCCAGAGTCATGGGTTTGAGCCCCATATCAGGCTTGGCGCTAAGAATGCCAAGCCTGCTTGGGATTTCTCTCTTTTTCTCTTTCTCTGCCTCTCCCCTAGTGCTATGTGTGCTCTCTCTCTCTCTCAAAAATAAATAAGTAAACATTTTTAAATGAAATTAATTAGACCACTTATCTCATGGTTTTATTGAGAGAAATTAATAGGTAAATATATGGAAAGTATTTTTAAAATCCCTAATACATAGAAAATGTTCTGTGTCTGTATAGTCTAAAAACAAAAAGTTTATAATTCTGAATAAAACAATAAGGTGGAGATTATATCATTATATGTAAATGAAGCATATATAAATAATTACTTCATATTATTTATGAATCTGGTGTACAGGAAGAAAATTTTCAAATATCTGGAAGAAAACCACATACCAAAAGCTGAATAAGGAGTGTGTGTGGAAGATGGGAGAAGAATGAAAAAATGGAAATAGAAATGGTCATTTACAAGGATTTCAGTCCTGTCTATTGCTTCTTTACTTAAAGAAAAAAAATGTAGAAGCAAATATAACAACTTGTTGACAGGGTGTATTTCTAGGTGGCAGGTTTACAAATTGAACTAGTGCATGATTTTAAAAATGTATCGGGAAGAAGGAAATCAAGCACCATGTAAGATGAACACTTCACCTTATTTATCCTGTGGGATCTTAGCTGGCCTTAGGGCGAAACTCCGAAGCCGGAAGAGATTGATCCGCGGTGGAAGCCTGTTCACCATCCACAGGAGCCCAGATGTTTCCAGATCAGGGGTTCTCCCCACCATGTGCCATGACTGGTTACAAAAGACATCTCTGGGCACCTGGGTGGCTCCATCAGTGAAGCATCAGACCTCAGCTCAGGTCATGATCTCACGGTTTGTGAGTACCAGCCCCACATCAGGTTCTCTGCTGTAAGAACAGAGCCCGCCTTGGATCCTCTGTCTCCTCCTCTCTCTGTCCCTCCCCTGCATGCTCTTTGTCTCTCAAAGATAAATAAACATTTTTTTAAAAATTAAAAAGAAAAGACATCTCAATAAATGTGTTGCTAATAATAGTTAAATAAGAGCACTTGGGTGGCTCAAACAGTTGAGCGTCAGACTCTTGATTTCAGCTCAAGTCAGGATCCCAGGGTTAGGAGATCCAGCCCTGAAGAGAGCTCTGTGCTGAACATGAAACCTGTTTAAGAGTCTCTCTCTCTCTCTCTCTCTCTCTCTCTCTCTCTCTCTCCCCTTCTGCCCCTTCCCCATTTACCCATTCTCTCTCTAAAATAAAAAAACATGCATCTTTAAAAAATAATAATCATAATAGCTAAATAGATGGATGCATGATTTAATTAAGAAAATGAATTAGAAATGAATCACAGGCATTCTGCGGGGACGGCGGGAAAACTTTCCCACTACCCCCAGTTCTGTAGGGAATTTCCGCCTCTGTAGAACCTAGCGCTTCGGAGCCTGTGCCCCGTGGCATCGTGTAAAGCACACGGATGCCTCTTTGAGTTGTTCTCTGATTTCTATTCCTTGCTTCTTTAGTGACCACCTTTTATAAAGACACTGAAACCACTCTGAATATGACCTCCTGTTCTCTTTCCCTGTGGTACTATAGCTTTTTACATTTTTCATACATTTACTATCATTTTGAGGGATGTTCGGGAAGGAGAGGAGAAAAAAAATAGTCCTATTTATTTTAAAAAGAGCTTCAAATGTATTTTACATGAGTGTAATCATTAATTTTATGTGTCAACTTGACTGGCCACAGGGTGCCCAGATATCAGACTACCCGTGCTTCTAGGTGTGTCTGCAGGGGTGGTTTTGGATGAGATTAACATTTGAACTAGCCAACCCGTTTGCCTCCCCAGTGGGGGTGGGTCTCATCCAATCCACAGAAGGCCTGAATAGGACAAAAACGCCACGGACACAGAATTCATTCTCTCTTTCTGCTTGTCTTCGCCGGCCCCTGGGTCTTCTCCCTGTCTTCGGATGTGGACTCAGCCTGGAAATCCACCACAGGCTGTGCTTCTCAGTCCTCTGCCCTAGGACTGCACGTCACTGGGTCTCCTGGGCACCAAGCTTGGCGACTGTGAGCCTTGGGACTTCTCAGCCTCTGTAATCACATAAGCCAATTCCTTGTAATAAATCTCTCTTTATATGTGTGTATATATGTCTGCGTTTCTCTTCAGAACCCTGACTAATTTGATTCTTGAATAGTCCACCCGCTCAACACATGAGCTCTTCTGATCAGCCAGAAACCTGCTTTGATCTTCAGTCCTGGCTAAGACATCACCCTCCATTGCTCTACAGTAATTGTTTTCATATCATTCTCTCCTCGAGGATGCTTTCTTTTTTTTTTAATTTTTTAAATGTTTTTTATTTATTTTTGAGAGAGAGAGAGACAGCACGAGCAGGGGAGTGTCAGAGAGAGATGGAGACACAGAATCTGAAGCAGGCTCCAGGCTCTGAGCTAGCTGTAGGCACAGAGCCCGACGCAGGGCTCGAACCCATGAACCCTGAGATCATGACCTGAGCTGAACAGAAGCTGGATGCTCAACCGACTGAGCCACCCAGGCACCCCTCTCCTCGAGGATCCTTAAACATCAAGCAGTAACTTAAGCTCTTGCCCCAAGGAGTCTCCTCTGCTAGTTTAGATACTCCCAACCTGAGACTCAATGGTCAACACGCCATTCATAACCTCTACAAACACTGAGTGTTCCATCCCTCCGATTGTTGATCTGCAGGTGTTTATGCAGCCAGGAAATGGTAGAATCCAGACAGTTGCATTTAGTTCAAGCCATATTCGTAAGTGTCGACATGGTTGACGTTGTGCTAAGTGCTGGGGTTACAGAGGCTAATACAATAGCTGGTGTCGAGCTGTGGTCCTCAACCCTTTTTGATTCCAAATTGTAGTCAGAAACACAGCTTATGTAGTGACCTTGTTCATACACCCACATTGATAATTAAAGCAAAAATTTCAGGAAATCATGTTTTAAGTTTCTTCCTGCAATGTCCTTGCATATATGTCTATTATAGTCTACTTATTTAATTTAGAATGTTAGATCCTAATACACTTATATTGATTTTACAAGCCAATAGTGGGCCCTGACCAACAGTTTAAAACAAATAATTTCAGACGACACCGAACTCTATGAGAATCATCTTGAATTCTAAATTTAGAGCTTTTCTTGCAGATGATATGGCGCTGTTTATTTTAGCTTGGACTCCTGCCCACCCCTCAGGGCATTGTATTAATTTATCAACCCTTTGGGTCCTGACAGGATGAAACACAAATAAGGTAACTTTTTTGGAAATATTCCTTGAGTGGGAGGCAGGGAGAGGTGGAAAGGCAAGGGAAGACAAGCCTGGCTCAGGACGGGTAGTGGGGGATGGGTCCAAGGAATTAGCTAAAGACGCTACTAAAGAATAATCAGAAGACCAATGACAGAAGCAGGGGGACCTGCGGGTGATGCTTAGTGGACAGAATGGTGTAAGGTATTTTATCTCTTACATCACTATGCTCTGGGCTCATTTCCTCCCCCACATCTTGGCTGGTGGCCCTTGAAAGCTTACACATTTGGTCCTTCCTCCATTGCTCACTTACACTGCATTGCTATGATGTTTTTAGGTCTCGACAGCAGGGGGTGCCTTTCTTTGAACCCCTAGCATCCTGCTAAGTGCTTGGCAGCCTGGGACACGGAGAAACTCAGTACACATCCCCTGGGCTTTTCCAAGTCTCGCCTTCTCCACTGTGACACAGAGTTGGGCCTTCGCAGTCCTAACAGGCTATGATTTTGGCAGATCTGGGCCGGCCCCGGGCCCTCTGCTCCACAGTTGGCTCACATTAGTGTGTTAAAACGTGAATGACCTGTGCAGAGGTGAGGGCTCTGCCCTGCCCTGCCCTGACAGAATGACTGTCCTCATTGGAGCAGCCGGGGGGGCTAATGCCGCAGAGACAAGGTTCCAGCCTCCTCCTCCTCCTCCTCCTCCAACTGCTGATCCCTGGCCAGAGATTTCCTCTGAGGTCTGGATTGGTCCAGGGAGCCACGGAGGGCTGGCAAAGAGCCTCTATATATTCCTCAGGGAGGGAAAGGCAGTCCCAGACCGTTCAGAAGTTTTCAAAGACTCGCTCTGCTCTGCAGAATCTTGTGTTCGAAACCGAGACGCTAAGCCACGTGCCAAAATGTGCAAAGGACTTGCGGCTTTGCCCCATTCGTGCCTGGAAAGGTGAGAACCGAGTTATTTGGGCTTAAGAGTTGCAGATACGGAGAATGTTTGCGCAGGGGGGAGGCTATCAGAGGCGGCAGAGAGCTGTTGTTGTTTGTGCTGAAACAGGTGTGTGATTACAGATTGGGGCTTGCCTCCTCCCTCTTTGCTAACAGCACGGAGGCTTGCAAGAGCTGAGCTATAGGAGACGGACGGAGTCTGCATGGGGTATCTAAGGCATCCTTTAAGATCTCGAACCTCATTTCCTCCAAGGAGATGCCTCATCCATAGGGTTCTTGCTCGGAGTCAAAAGTGTATGGTTACGAGCGTAGAATACAATATCAAACTGCCTAGGTTTGAATCCCAACTCTGCTAATTTATTTACTCTCTGTATCTCAGTTTCCTTCTCTGTGAAACGGAGATGCCAATAACCTGCCTCGGGGGCTGGTTATGAGGACTGGATGAATTACTGTGTAGTAAACCCTCAGCACACGCTGGCACGTGTTAGAACTGTATAAACGTTAACCTTTATTGATTAATGTACGCGGACTGAGACAGGGAGGTAGGTTGCAGTGAGGAAGGGGATTTCTCGTTGTTCTTTGAATCCCGATCCCACTCAATAAAATTAGCCAGAATCCTGGTGAGAAGAAAGCGTTAGGGACACAGAGGCTGTGTATTAGCTTGCCTTCTTTTTCAATAAATGGGAAGACACCTTTGAAGTTCTCTGGGTATCCTCAGGCTGGACGATATTCTGGAGGGAATCCTAAACATCTGCGCTAAGTAAATAGAAGAAAACAAATATCTGACTTGTTAGAAACGTTAACACAACAGTGCTACCTGATGCAGAGATGTTTATTCTCTTCTTATTTTGTAAGCGTGGATTTGATTACATTTGGTGTGAGGCTTCACTGTTTAAAGGAAAAGAAGGTGGCCTGTATGCAGCTGACTCCATCCCTAAAGGCTCGGGCGGCGTTTGCCTAAGAAGGTTGTGTTCAATGGGCTATTTAGGATTTCTCGTGTCTCTTACAAGCTCAGGTCTGACTCCTATTACTGTTTTGTATCTGATTCATGATCAACCTTAACACTGAATCACTTTTGGAATCTTTGAGTGCACGGTGAACTCTTATGCTCCAGGATAGAACTAATGGGCACGTGGAATCCTTAAGGGTGGCCGAGAAGCAGCCATTTCTCCTGGATTGCGTGAACCTTTTCACTTACTGGCATGTGGTAGAATCTTGCGGTTGTGTCCTAGTAATTCTTTGTGTGTGTGTGTGTGTGGTCAATTTCCATTGCAAATAGAGACTGATTTCCAATTACAATGCTGCCTAAGAGGAGTGTTTTAGAGGAACAGCGTTGTGCAACTGTTAGCACACGTTAGTGGAAAAAGTCTGACACTGTCTATTCTAAGGGAAGCATGTTGCTTGAACGAAGGCATCCAAACCCATCATTCCTACTCTCCTTTCTGCCTCTCACCTCCTTCTTCACCAGATGCCCCCCCACACCCCTGTTTCTCTCCATGCTACAAGGGGAACATGGGTAGGTCTTAATGCTTAGACAAAGATATTTGAAGACTCATGTAAAAGAAATTAGGACAACATACATGCATACAAACGAATCTGTTCATAATGCAAAGCTCTGCTGAAGAGTTAAATTGCACCTTTCAGTTGCTTTGGAAATAAATCCTGCTTACAAAAACCACATTACCATGTTGTGATTTATCCTGGTGAAAAGGGGACCCGTGAAGGAGTAAGGAGCAGATTCAGTCTTGTCGTTATCTAAATTTGCACCCATGAGAAATTTCTTTCGCTGCCGCCGGAAATCTTCTATCTTCTTATTTAATCAATGAGACTTGGATTTGCAGTTCTCTAACATCCTTTTCCATTGTAACATAGTTTCAATATGTTCAAAGCACAGTTGAACTCAATGGCTAGCAAGAAACGTAATTAAAGGGAAATTTTACCAGATCAGTTTCTCTCTAAACTTTTGGGAGCCATAAGACTCAATGAAAAATCATCAAGAACGCAGCCCTGTGCTAAAATCAAGGCTGTGGCAGAAAAAACCTACTAAATAATTCTAATTCTGATTTATAAGAAGGCAAACTACTTCTGGTACCTGGAGATTTGATCCCACCCAGCAAATATCCCCTTTTCAATGTGGAGGGAAGCATTAAACCAGAGTCAAGTTGGACGTAATGATAGAAACTATTCTTTCTTTAAATCTTTAAGATCACTGTTTATTAGGGGCACCTGGGTGGCTCTGCCGGTTGAGCGTCTGGCTTTGGCTCAGGTCATGATCTCATGGTTTGTGGGTTCGAGCCCTGCATCAGGCTCTGTGCTGAGCTAGATGTCAGCACAGAGCCTGGAGTCTGTCTTCAGATTGTGTGACTCTCTCTCTCTCTGACCCTTCCCTGCTCACACTGTCTCTTTCTCTCTCAAAAAAAAAAAAAATAAAACACACAAAAAAAATCACTGCTTATTAAAACTCAAAGTTGACCTCACATATTTTTATAGATTTAAAGAGGCCAGTAATCCAATTTGAGCAACAAATGGCCACCATCCCAAATTTTTACCCTGTGCGTGAGTGGGAATGTTACAGTCAACGGAAAAATGAAAGACGTAGAGCCAATTGAAGTTCTTATTGTTTACTTATGATTTTCTCTCTTTCTTTAATGTTTATTTATTTATTTTGAGAAAGAGAGAGAGAGAAAGAGAATGAGTCTAGGAGGGGCAGAGAGTGAGAGGGAGACAGAGAATCCCAAGCAGGTGTCAGCACGGAGCTCAGTTCCATGAACAATTAGATCGTGACTTGAGCCAAAATCAAGAGTCGGATGCTTAATCGACTGAGGTACCCAGGCACCCCTTACCTGTGATTGTA
>PISW01015592.1:0-16269 GCA_004023785.1 Mungos mungo
ACACACACACACACACACACACAGAAGGAACAAAATGTGATTTCTTTTGCCCATCAATGAGCTCATTCCTTGATCAATTCTTATTTTGGTCTATTAATTCTATTATATTTAACATATGTTTGTTACTTCATAATACTTAGATACAAACACTATCAAATGCTTAACTTCACTAAGTGAAATTAAATCTGGCTAAAGGTCCCACATATTGAGATTGTTGAAAAATCCAGCATCAGCCAGTTTTGTGGGTCTCCCAGTCTTCCTTATATACAAAAACACCAGGTCCTCTATGTGCTGAGAAAATGAGGGTAAGGCCTTGGGCTCAACAGTGGCAGTTGCTGGTATGACCCTCCCTGGCCATTTGGAGATAGCACCTCCATACCTTACATGCCGAGCCAAGTCGTGGGGTATCTTCCCCTAGGCTCCCATAACCAAAGAGCTCTGGCATCCTCCTGGTCATCTGTGCCCATGTCTTTCCAACCGAGAAGTACTGTCACAAGCCCAGGGCCCCTCCAGGCACAGAGTCCCTAGTGCAGGAACTCCTTTCCAGATTCTTGAAATCATGGGAAACTTATGGCCAATAAAATAGGATGCAGTGTTATGTCAAAAGTTTAATCCATTATATTAAACTCTTGGTAAATCACTCTTCAGTGAGTCAATGTAGATGATGCAATGTAGACAACTAGATAAGACACTGTATTAATATTCCTGAGCCAGGTTTTGCCAGCAGGATAATAAATTTTTCAGATTGTCTTTAATCCATCCTTTGTTGTTATTGCTAGTCTGTATCAGAATCTCTGCCTTCATCATGAAAGCTTTAATGGTCTAACAACCACTTCCTCCCAAACTTTGCTGCAGACCAGAGTGTCTTCTTCTGAGATCCTCATTCAATGTTCTTCCTTAATATTTTGAGGGCAAAAATTTGTAAGTGTCACCTTGGTGACATGCATTCTATAGTCCCATGTGTCGACCTTTTGGGGATTTACTAATCCCAACAATGTCTACATTATCTCTCCTTCCAGCCTGAAAACTCAAATAAATGTGAGGTGTGCCGTGGACACGGAACGCTGTACTGCTGTGATACTTGTCCCAGATCCTTTCATGAGGCATGCCACATCCACCCTATAGATGCTAAAAGGTTAGTGAGACCTGGCCCCCTTTTGCCCTTCCTCCCACCACCCTTCAAAGTTTGTCTCTGGTTGTATGTGTCTTGATGCAGAAGGAGCAAAGTCTTAAAGTACCAGGATCCAGAAATATGATCCAGAGCTGTTTAATAGTGCTGGCAGCCTAATGGGAAGCAAAAACTCTTCAACTGGTTATTAGGTGTAATCGAAAGAGATGTCACCCCACTCCCCCCATTTGGTTCCCAGACTCACAAACTTTGATGGGATAATGACACCATACATTGGCTGTTGGCTTAAAGTACTTACCTGTGATGGGAACATCAAAAAGTTGACAAATCTGGGGCTGTGTTGAGCCCTCAGAGGGCCATTTATGCTGCATTCCTATGCTGTAAAATCCTAGCAAATGTATCTTTGATCAAAGATGATGGTATGTTGGATAATATGGAGATTCATAAGGCATTCTGTAAGTGGTAGTGTAAGCAGAACTGCTATGGCTGGGGAGGATACATGATTTCTACCAGGATTGTGTGTCCCTATGAAGACAGAGCATTGTCGCTTCATAATGGGAGAGTCTAATGTAATCTACCTTCTCCCAGGTAGTCCCAGGGAATGGTGTCATATTGGGGATTTATCATAAGGCTCTGTGGTTGGGCAATCTGAAGAGGCAGAAGACAAGTCTGCTTTATTGTTGGGCACATGTATAGTTCCCATCCTCGCACCATGGATATTCAGTTGTGGACCCCTCAAGCAAGCACTGGGGTAGCCAGGGAGAGGCAAATGGCATATCTAGGAAGGATCACTATATCCACTTGATTATTAAGAGCCTTCAGCACAGGTGGCCTGGCAGAGAAGAATGGAGAATGAATCTGGAGGCGAATGGCAGATGTCTGGTACTACTCTGTTCATAGATTTCCTTTCCAAGAAATTTCTGCACCACAGATTATAGGCACAGATATGGCAATGCCAGAGGAAAGGATGACTATAGCTCTGTATAGCTCTGTGGTCTTGTGCTAATTCAGCAAGGTTGAGAAACAAGAGCTGGTTTCCTGATTTTTACTATGATTTGATGGCTTACTGAGGCCCAGGACTCCAGTGCTGAAGTTACCAATTTCCAATCCTCAATTCTGTCAGGTAGGGCTCATTACCAAGCCCACAGTGGCTCAGATGAACTCTTAAGTTTTGACGTGACAGACCACCACTCACCATGGCACCTCACTCAACCTCTCTCAGTCCTGGTTCCACTATTAGTGGGAGGAGTGTCTGGCAAGTGTGCCCAAATGGGGCTCTAGTGCAGAGGAGTGTCCAAAACAGACGCTGGATAAAAGGTGGAAACCACCAGTCATTGAACAGAGGACTTCAGCAGCTATAGAAAACAGTGGCTGATTCACAGAGAGCCTACCTTTGCTGACCTAATGCCCAACCTTCCAGAGACCCATGGAGTTGCATCTTCTGCATGATAAAAGCTATTAGGGAAGGGAACCCACAAAGCCAGGTATGTCACCAGAAATCTGAGGTCCTGAAGAGACAGATGCAGCCTGAGGAGCAGTTGGTGAGTTGAAATGTAAACCTGAATTCTCCTCCGTTCTGTTGACCTGAGAGACGCAGCACAGTCTTGCAGGGGCTGGAGGGATGGTGCCCAAGGGCGAACTGCTGTCCCTTGCTGTGCTTTGATCACATGACTTAACACTAAAATTTGTATTCCAAAAAAAAAATTCCCATTCTGTGTTTGTTTCACTGACCATAGATCTGGGAGCTATGCATTCTATCTGAGCATATGGACACCTCATTCTCTCCAAGCTGCTTTTCACTTAAAATCTCCTCTATCTTTTGCAGAAATGTGAGTTTGTCCTTTTGATGGTCTACTCCTGTTCAAAAAGCACCTTTTTTGTCTCAAAACCACATTATGTAAGTAACGGTAACAAAGCCCAAAACTCGCATTGTCAAATTTTCGATATGAATTCAATGGGTACCATTGTCATTATCTTTCATCTTATTGATGGATGTCTGGGTCAGCTTACTCAGCCTTTGGCCACTTAGGCTGCTGTCACAGGTGCCACACACAGGGCAGCTTAAACAGCAGATGTTTCATTTTCATATTTTTATTTCATTCATTTCTGAGCTAGAAGTCTAAGATCAAGGTGCCATTGTGATCTTACAGATTCCCACCTTCTCTTTGTGTCCTTACAAGGTGGAAAGAGAGGAAGAGAGCTTTCTGAGGTCTTTTTATAAGGGCACTAATCCCATTCATGAAGCTCACCCTCACAATCTAATCATCTTCCAAATCCTCACCTCCTGACACCATCAGAAGGGGGCGGGGGGGGAGGGTTTTAATTTCAACATAGGAATGAGGGTGTAGGGGTGCGGGGGTGGGGAGGTGCGGGGAAGGGCACAAGCCTTCAGTCTGTCACATAGGTAGACTGCGAACAGCGAACAGCGCTAACAGCCTGCCCTTTGGCACTTTGATCAACAGAGTCTGGAGGCATCTCATGGCCTGAAAAAACCCATGTGGCTGAACAAAATCAAGAAAAGGCTACAAATGAAATGGTACACCCACGTGGGGGGGTTTGTGCGAGACATGAGCCGCGTCTTTCAGAACCACAGGACATTTTACAAGGTGAGCAGCTCCCTGCGGGTCCCTCTTTCTATCCCTTGAAGCCACTTTGTCCTTCCTGGTCTTGTCTCAGGGAAATGTCACAGTTTCCCTTATTGTGCTGCAAGTCCACACAAGTACAAATTCTGGAAGTATTCTAAAAGCCCCGTGGTCTAAGGTGGGGAAAATTTTAACAAGTCAGAAGGGGTCATTGTAAACATGACCTTAGGACCTCACAGTTTACTCACTTCTAGATACACAGTTTTTGCCCACAGAGATCGGTAGACGGAAGACCTCCTTCCAGAAGAAATGGAAACGCATGTTTTCCTGGACCTCGGTAGCTCTGTGTGTGTCCCGGAAGTCTCCACCTTTGTCCCGGGTTCCTACGCTTACTCGGCTGGACTAAGGGAGTCAGTGGAGGGAGACTGGGTGCCAGGGCACAGACTCTGCTCATGCGCAGTTTGCTTTTGCTGCTGGGCACCTTCCAGCTAGCATCCGGGCTCTCAGGGACGTGTGGACAGGGGCCGCCCCCTCACACCTGGGAATCTCCCCATCTCCATTGGTTCTCAGGGCTGCAGTCCAGCCGCAGAGCATGGGAGGCTGCTTCCAGACAACCCTCAAGGCCATGGTGCCAGGAAGGGCATCCCCTGTGGGCGCCAGGCCTCCCAGATCGCTCCCCTGCTAGAAGTGCAAAGACAGCTAGTGTTTCTCTTCTCGAAAGGAAGATACCAAACCAAGTTTCTCAAATTTCAAAATCTTGGATTTCTTTACGGGCTGCATCAAAAAAATAAACAAGGACTATCTCAAGGGGTGAAAGAGGAAAGTGGACACGATGAATGTGCCTCCAACATTTCTGTACCACTGTGGTTGTGCAAGGCGTAGGTGCTGTGTGAGAAAATCAAACAACCAGAATTTCGAAAAAAGTGAATCAACAGATTTCTGATGAAGAATTGGGCTACAAGACAGTACTATTTTTGCCTCTCTGCCTTTCAGGTAAAGAGAAATGATCAAGTTATCAGGGAATAGAAGCTACTCTTAACTGTATTAATTCTCACTTAGCACGTGGGATAGTCTGAAATGAAGACTGGGTTATACGGAACAGTGAGAGCCAAACTCAGCAGCAATGTTTACTCTTGTTTCTGTCTTTGCTTTTCCAGAACAACCAGAAATTCGTCAGACTGGGAAGTCAAGTAGAGTACGTATTTGAGAATAATTTCAGAACCACCTTTGCAATTCAGGAAAGAAGTGAGAACAGTTCTCAGTTGGAGCCCACTCTTTTATAAAGTAGCCCATCTCCCCCCCCCCCCCCATCTCTAACAGCTACATGATAATGCGCTGTGGTCAAAATGTGAACATTTTGCCTGTTGCCGTGCAAACAACTTTTCAAATGTATTTTTGGTTGCCATTTCTGCTCATTTATTTTTTTAAATAAAATATAAAATTATCCTGTCAAGTTCTATTGTTGAATTATTTGGAGTGAAATTTACAATAGAAAACATTGGGTCTTTCCATTACGGTTCATGTTCTGTGCTTCCGTTTATTTGAATCTTTTATTTGGTCCTTAAATAAAGTTTTCCCTTCTTTTCTCCTCTCCACACAGGACTTACCCATTTCTTTCTTTCCTTCTTTCTTCCTTTCCTTTTTTTTACTCTTAGGTAGTTAATATTTTTTCTTGTTATTGTGAAAGTGAACTTCCCCCCCCCAATATATTTTATTACCAAGGATTGATTCTTTATAGAAAGCTACTATAATTTACAAGGTCACCGATTACCTTCCTGAATACTGGATAGGGTCCTTCTTTGCCTCATACCCAGTGGCATCAGGTAGCCGAGAATAGCCAGTTTTCAATGCACAGATCATAACTGGTTCCACTGATAGAGGCATTCCTCATGTGGGCCCTGAGATCTCTAAAAATTCTTGGTCCTGTTGGTGAATGGCTCCGCCGTGGACCCTGGTGACCTTGCACGTCTCCACATAAACCCCATAGGCAGAACTTAACTGCGGCTGATTCAGTCTAAGTCTTGGCAGACCGCTCTGTGATCATTCCAGAACATGAGAGCTCAGGAGGCTTATGAAGAGCTGGGACGCGGCCGTGTCCCTCTCGCTGCCCTCACTGGCAGAGGTTCTCACGACACACTGTCTCCTCACACTGTGAGTTCTGACGCGGTGTGAGGACTCTGCCCTTGGTTTAGATTATAGCTCTGGCTCTGGAGCTGCTCCGCTGTGACACGAGCGTCTGCTGAATCTCACACTGCTACAAGTGCCATCCACATTCCCTTTTGTTTGGTGCCACCCCATGGGACAAAGGACATGGGGAGCTGGCATCTTCACTCTTCGTGCTTTTGCTGTCTTTGTAAGTCATAAACTCTCTGAATCTAAAGAGGGTGCATTGTATCTTTACTGGCCAGATGAGTCAGCCTTGCAGGACAGTGGGTCCCCAGATCCAGCATCTTCTGGCTACAGCACCTGACAAAGAACAGTCCGGATTGGTAGCTGGTTCAGAGCAAGTGCTAACACCCTTCGGGGAACCACTTCAACCTCGGGAATTACTGCCTCCAGCGGGTTCCAAGGGTGACTCTCCAATCACGAAATGTTGTTGTTGAAATGGGTCGTTTTGAAGATTAAATTAATTTATGTCTGTGAAGTGTTTAAAATCATGTCAGAGACACATGCATGTAACATTGTGGCTACACACAGAAGGGATCCTGTATTCAGAATGTTAATTCAAGCCAAAAGAGGCCATTCTAGTTGTCTACTTAGCTAGTTGATAGATACTCAGACAAATGGAGGCTCATAAATACCAAAATTGGTATGGTTCCTAGCCCTTCCCAAAGAGACCTTGACTATTTTCCAAGGTAACAATGCTCTGAAAAAAAAAAGGGAAAATCCTCATGTCCTTGAAAGATTATTGAACCCTGACCCTCAGCTACTTCTAGGACCAGAAACATCATGATGGCCTATCTGATTGAAGAGGTTCAGGCAGTAAACGTGGTTTCGATCTCCTGGTAGACCTAGTTGGAAAAGTTTCTTAATGCAATTGATGAAAGTATTTATGAGTGATTCAGAACAAATTTGACTGAAGCTCTGCTCCCTTTCCTGACATTATGACTGAAAGGGGAATGGTCTCCTAAACAGATAAAAAGTTCAGGGATCCTCCCAGAAAATAAACTTTCTGGGGGTATGGTTAGCTAGAGAAATTCAATAAATTCCATCATGACAAAGCAAAAAATTTTATTCTTGAAGATCTCTCCTTAACATACTCTATTTTTAGTACTTTGGCTCCTGATGAAGTTCTATTTTTCATTTAGGTTTAATTTTATTTATTTTAAAAATATTTTTAAGTTTATTTATTTATTGAGAGAGAGAATAAGCAGAGGAAGGGAGGAGAGAGAGGGGGACAGAGGATCTGAAGCAGGCTCTGTGACAAAAGCAGAGAGCGAGCAGAGAGCCCAATGTGGGGCTTGAACTCATGAACTTGAAATCATGACTTTTCAACTTGGAAATTTAACCAATTGAGCCACCTAGGTGCCACTAGATTTACCTTTTAAATGTTACCTCCATTTTGTTTGCTTTGTTGAATTGGGGTGGGGGGTGGGGATCAATAACGCGGCTTCATTCTTTCACTAGGATTGGTTCTTTTCAGCCTCCCATTTTTATTTTGTGGCAGAAACAGTAGAGTTCACCAAATATAACATATATACCCCTAAGTTTTCCAGTGCCTTGCATTAGGCATGTCTAAATGACTGAGACACGGACCAATGGATTATGATTATAAGCGGCCTATGTCATTTGCAAGCTGATTCACAGAAAGTCACTGAGAATTCCCTGTGTGCCCTCTCCTGCCACATTGATTATGGATGCCTTGTTTGGGGATGACAGAGCCTAGAGATCGACCCCACCTGGTACTTGACCCCACCCCGGGAGGGCTCCCAGATCCACTGTGACTTTGAGTAAGCAAGAAGGAAATGTTTTGTCTATGCCATTAAAACTCAAAGGTTGTTTATTGCCATAGCATGACCCAGCAAGAGCTGGCTAACGTGTATTGGAAACAAGAGAGAAAAAAAGCACTTGTAGCAGTGGGTATTTAGGGTTTAGGACAGGAAGGGTAGAATACAAGACTGGATAACGGAGGGGTGCCTGGGTGGCTCAGTGGTTAAGCATCCAACTCTTGATTTCACCTCAGATCATCATCTCATAGTTTGTCAGATCCATGCTATCAATGAGAAGCCTGCTTGGGATTCTCTCTCCCTCTCTCTCTGCTCCTCTCTCTCTCTCTCTCAAAATAAATAAATAAACTTAAAAATAAACCTGAATAATGGAAACTTCATTGACATAGAAGCCCTCTCCTCTGATCAGGGTGTAAGGCCCTGGCACGGGCACCTGGACCTGGTCCTGTCTGTCTGTGACTGAACTGGCTCCTTGAAGCGTGGACGAAAGGATGGCATTTAGCAAATGAAGTAGAGATGCACCAAATGCCTTAGCATAGGACCAAAGAAAGGGTCAGAAGGCTCAGAGAGGTAGGAATGTTCACATGGTGTGTGAATGAGACCTGAAGACATGCCGTATGGTTTGTTACCCAGATGAGCCCAGAGGACATTCTCTTTACAAAACTCACAGGAAGTGCATTGTGTGAGAGCTGGCGTTGTTGAGATCCTCAACTTTTGCCTCTCATCTATAAACCAGAGTTGACACCAATCCAGACCCAATTTCCCCAGACCCCTCCTCCTACTCACAGCCTAGAATACCACAGAGATTGTTCCTGAAAGCAAGAAACAACTTCTCTTTTACCAATTGCAAGGTTTCAGCTTCTACCTTATATAACAGATGGCCCACTTTAATAATAAAGACTATTCTGGATGCTATTAAATGTACTATCTTACTGTTGAATAATCTAGCAAACAACTGGGTTTAATGTGTTTGGAAATTTTGTTGAAGATTCGTTTGCATACCAAAAATGCTTATTTGTACACGTTTCTCTTCTAACAGGTATGTCAGGAGTAAAAGTGTTTCCAATACCCATGAGATCTATAAAGCATGAGAAGAAAACAGTAATTTGTACATTGAAGAGTGGTAGATCTTGATTATTTCACATAATTCACAGTCAGGACTGAGACATGTTGAATATTATTTCTCTCTACTTTTCTAAAGAAAATAAACAACCATGGGGCTGAGTTCTAGAAATCAAAGATAGTAATTCTAGTTGTCCTTTCACTTTTTTAAGTTCTATCTTTACTTATTTTAAGAGAGAGAGAGAGCAATGGAGGGACAGCGGGGGAAGGGGGGAGGGAGAGAGGGAGAGAGGGAGAATCCTAAGCAGGATTTTTAAAAAATGTTTATTCATTTATTTTTGAGAGACAGAGTGAGTGAGAGTGAGCATGTGGGGGAGGCACAGAGAGAGAGAGGGAGAGAGAGAATCCCAAGCAGGCTCCACGCTGTCAATACAGAGCCGGACTTGGGGCTCAAACTCATGAACAGTGAGATCATAACCTGAGCTGAAATCAAGAGTCATTTGCTTAACCAACTAAGCCACCCAGGAGCCCCTGAGTTATTTTGATAGAGATGGAATCTTGATTCCAATCCAGGAGCACAGCTTCCATTATGGGGTTTCCAAAGACAACATTCCATGTTTTCATAAGTTTGTAGTTTTCCAGCAATAGGACTGTGGGTCCACTTCACAGCGCAGACCTGATCTTTACACGGCTTTGGCTTGGTTTGAACCTATCAAATCCCTGCATAAGTTTAGTTATCCTTAAACTCCACCATTTCCCAAACCGTATAACTATCTGTATCTTTGTTCAGCGCAATGTCCATGGTTCTCTGGGTGTGTGTTCCTCTCCTTTGTTGCAATGAGTCAATAAATCTGTTGAAATACAGGCTTGTTTGTCCCTGATAATCTTAAACTGATTGAATCAGGACAACCTGCTGGAGGACTTCCATCAAAATCTAAAACTTGACTTTGCCTGTGGATGTTTGACCCCTTTCTTTTTGATGGTAATTAGATAGCAGGTCTTCTGAGCTTTTCTGGGTTTTTGACCAAATGATAACGGTATTATTACCCAGGAGAGGAGTACTTAGCATTCTGTGCTCCACAAAAGATAAAGAAGTAGAAGAGAATGGGTGGAAAACACCATATAAATTCCAGATTTCAGTATTAATAGGCATGAAATAGCTAATCAAAAGCTCTCATTTTATGAACATGTTTCTACAGCATCAAAATATGAATACATCTATTCAGTCAACAGTGCCCATACTATTAAATATGAATTTATAGTGATTTCTTACGTCTTGGCACAGGTAGTAGGAAAAAGAAATGCAGAAAATGGGGTTTTAATGTCATTGGTTCATTTTCATCTGTTTGGTGCTCAGAGTAAGATGCATCAGGAAAAAGTAGCTCTGAATTCAGAGTCCTAAAATCCTCAAACCCAAGACTTGTATGCCATATCTGACACAACTTTTTCAAGTTTACTTATTTGAGCAAGAGAGATTGAGAGAGAGAGAGAGAGAGAAAGAGACTGTGCATGAGGGAGTGAGGGACAGAGAGAGAGAGAGAGAGAGAATCCCAAGTGAACTGTGAGCTATTGAAACCATGGGGCTTGAACCCACAAACTGTGAGATCATGACCTGAGCCAAAACCAAGAGCCAGATGCTTAACCAACTGAACTACCCAGGAGTCCCACAATTTTTGATGGTGAGCTAGGAGCTTCCTGGCTCTCTTTTCCAAAATATGTTTTCAAATCATTGTCACTGACGTTTTCTGAATAAATGAATGAATTTCCTTATTAATTGCAGTGTGTGTGAAACCCCAACATAGAATTTAAGGAACAGAGGTTTACAATGTTGGCCAGTAACAGCATGCTGGCTGAAACAAGTTTTCTAAATTAGACCCCTAAATTATTGCCTTGTCCTACAAGGCAATAAACCTACAATCTTTGGTATTATCTTTTCTACCGAACAAATAATATGCATCTCTACTGGACAAAAAAAAAAAAAAATCTATAAATTAACATGTCACCTCACAAAGCCAGGCCCTCATTAGTAGTAAGTAACAATCAGGACATGCCTTTTGCCTTCTTGTCTCATTGCCAAGTGTGGATAATTTTTCTTAATTGCCTAATTGACCTCAATCTGCCACTCTGAGAGAATATTACAATATATTTGATTAACAGCTTACAACTGATAAAGGCTCAGACAGTTACTAGCCTGGCAAGATTAGAGGTAAACTGCAGAAATTAATACACCGCTGTAACTTTATAGGCTGGTAGAGAAGTTAACTGCAAAGTTGATACTCCTTTATTCCTCTATAGAAATTAACCTGCTGTACACCTAATTTAGCAATCTTACTTGGACATTCCTTTTTACCAACTATATAATTCTCTGTTTCTTAACACTCCAGAGTTCCTTTGAATTTTTTGCTGATGATTCCAGGTGGTTTCCTGGAGGCTCCCCGTCTCTGCTGTGCTCCCTTACGTGCTCCCTTCCGTCCTCCCTTCCAGGCTGATGCTGTGTGCACAGAGCAATCAGATCCGCAGTGTGCAGCCAAGAAGCCAACAAAAAAGGAATTTCCTTGAGAAAACTATGAGAAAGACCAGGGAAGATCATTGAACCCCTGGCACTCCAGTCTACTCTTTTTTTTTTTTAATAATTTTTAAATGTTTTATTTATTTTTGATACAGAGAGAGACAGAGCATGAGAGGGGGAGGGGCAGAGAGGGAAGGAGACACAGATCCCGAAGCAGGCTCCAGGCTCTGAGCTAGCTGTCAGCAGATAGCCTGACGCGGGGCTTGAACCCACGAACGTGAGATCTGACCTGAGCCGAAGTCAGAGGCTTAACCAACTGAGCCACCCAGGTCCCCCTCCAGTCTGCTCTTTGAATTCAACAGACCCCCTTGCTTTGGGTTAACACTGCTTTTGTCCCCATCACTAGTAGCTGAGAAAATTCCCCCAAGTTGGGCAGTTTTGCTATATCTCGCTCTGCCTTTCCTAACACCTCACTTTTCTGTTTCTTGTCCTTCCAACCAATCCCTACGCATTTCCTTTGCCTCTATTTCTTGACCAGGGCAACCCTGGAAGATGGGCCCCAGAATGAGTATGTGGATCAGAGCCCCTCTCCTCCCTCCTTGCTCCCAACCCTACTCTATCCTTCCTCACTAACCTGGAACCTGTTTGCATGGGTAACAAATAGACTTCTAGTGTTCAAGAAAACACATATTTGTTAAAAAGAGATGGTGAGAAAAATAAATTTAGTTTTTACTTATGAAAAATACAGCGAACAATTAAAATGAATCTTTTTGCTGGAAAAAATGTGCATTTTGACATTACGTTATCTTATTTGCTATTACACATGGTATATATTTTCAGATTATTTTTGTTCATAAAATCAGTGGAAGAGAAACAGAAACTGCTTGATAAAAGTTATAAATCCTGTAATAACTAACACTTGCAGATTTGTCTGATTGCTTTTCCCTCTTTCTTCCTTCTAAAGGGAACATGTCTGCTGAATTGAGTTCAGAGCACCTAGGACAATGATCCTGGCTCTGCCTTTAACTCTCCATCTGACTTTGGAAAAGGTTCTTAAACACTTATGTGCTAGAGCTGTCTCATCTATGAAACAAGGATGGCAATAGTTATTCCGCCAGTCCTTACTGATGTTTGAGAATTATGAGATATTACTTCCAAAGTTATTTTTGGAAAAGTTTGAGTATAAGCTCTTGGCATGATGGAGAACTCCTGTCAAAATGACTTATTTGGATTTTGAGGTCTTTCTACATTTCCAATAACAATATGTGTATCAAAGAAATCAAACATTACTTACCTTTTTTGTGACCTACAGATGTTAGGGGTTAGTTAAGGCAGATATCAATACCTAAATTGAAAACATCAGTATGAATAGTTGTGTGTGTGTGTGTGTGTTTTCTGATACCAACTGTGCAGTGTCTTTTCCAACAAGAACTAGGTCATTCCAACACCAGTCAATTCTCTAGTGCTTCACCACCAACTGGGTGTTGAGCAATTCAATTCCGTTCTGACACTAACTGCCCAGAACTCACAGAGACCACGCGGGGGAAGGGCTCAGTCTTACATGACTGCCCCCATTTCAGACATTAGCTCCAAATGGGGTCTTCAAGCTACCCATGTTTCTGTCCACAAATTATAAATATGGGGGTTCCCATGATGCCTCCTTAGGTCCAATAATTTGCTAGAATGATTCAGAGAACTCAAGAAAGTGCTCTACTTATGATTACAGTTTTATTATAAAGAATATGACTCAAGAATAGCCAAATGGAAGAGGTGCATAGGGCAGAGTATGGGGGTGGGGGGGGTGCCAGAGCTTCCATGCCCTGTCCAGTATGCAACCAACCCTCCCAGTACATCAGTGTATTTACCAAGTCAGGGGCTCCTGACCCCACTGCTTAAGGGTTTTTATCAAGGTTTCATTATGTAAGCATGATTGGTTAAATCATTGGCCATTGGTGATTGAACTTAATGCCCCACCTCTTTTCCTCCCAGAGGTCGAGGGGTGGAGCTAAAAGTTCTAATCCTCTAATTGTCATCCTCTAATCACTCTTACCACTCAGGAAATTCCAAGGGTTTAGGGAGCTCTGTGCCAGGAACTAGGGACAAAGACCAAATGCAGATTCTTTGTTATACCACAACAGGCATGATCACGTGAAAGAAAAAACAAACAGAGATGCACTAGCTTACATTTATATATGAACACACATAGTCAACAAATAGGGCCTTGTCTCCCACATTTCCCAAAATGGCACTTGAGGTAAATACAAAGAATGCTTTTCCAGGGTAGATGGGACCATTAGCCTTTCAGCACACTCAAGTGCAGTGCACCAGGAAGCAGGAGCTCTGAATTCAGAGGCCTGAGGGTCTGCAGCCCCAAGCCAGCAGTCCTCACCCTCCTCATCCAGTCCAGGTCCCAGTCTCTGTGCTGAGCTCAGAGCTTAGGGACCTCTTCCTCCTTGCCAGATTCACTGCTGGTCACTGCACAAAGAAACAAAACCCCTTAGGGGTTTCAACATGGGGTCAAGGAACCAGCAGGAACCCCCATAATAATAATATAATAAGGAGACAGCAGGAAAGACCCAGCTGCTTGGGTGACTGACGAGCAGGACTGTCCCTCCTCCAGACAGCGCCATCTTCTCTGGGAATCTGTGGCCCTCAGGTTAATGATGTTCCAGTCACTCTCATCGGATGCTATGTAAGGACAGGTGGCCAGAGCTGCCAGCTTTGCTCATCTTGCTCCCCATTTTCTGACCACTCTTTCTTTTTTCCCCTTCCAGCTGTCTCTTTCCATTTCCCCGCCTCTACCTCTCTTTCTTTTGATTCCTTATTCTCCTCTCAGCCTCAGGATGTTTCTCTTCTGGACTTTCCATTTCTGCTTCTTATGACTCGATGTGTCTTTTGTCCCCTCACCTCTTCTTGCCATCTTGTTTTACACCTCTCTGTAGAACCCCCCTTTCAGTACATTCCCACTCCACCCCCAACTATCCTCTGTTGGGCAAGAGCCCCTTCACCACGCCCTGGTCTCCCTCTCCAGCATTCTTGGGCAGCCTCATGACCCTGTTGCTGTGACACACACAGCATCACCACATCAGAATCCCTCAGCCAGCCATAGCTGATTACTCAGGTGCTTGGCCATATGCTATCCCTTTGTTCCCATGGCCCGGGGCATCCTGGTTACAAATATAGTGATTTAGGTATGTAAATGTATCTCAAAAAATCTTTTAAAAATTATTGAGTTGAAATTTGTGCCCAGGTATTTGATTCTCTCTATTCCTTTCTCTAAATCAGATATTAGTACATAAATTATATTGTTCTTATTTTAATCAATGTACTATGTTCACAAATTAATACACTCCACACTTTATTTTAGCTTCTTTTTATTTCTTCCCCTTGCTTAAGAACTGCTGGTACTTCCTTGTTATTATGAAAATAAAATTCCAATTTCTCTGTTTAAAGGGTTGAAAATGGCACAGTTTGCCTCTGACCTTCATGTCCAGTGTCAGCCTTCCTCCGTTGCACCCGTGCCTTTCCACGTACCAGCCTCTGGTGAGCTGGGTGGGCTCTTGTGACTTCTCCATTTTCATTTGGAATGCTAGCTTTTTGTCAGAGTCTCAGATAAGGTTTTCTGTGGGATTCAGTGACAATCTGGTCATCTTAGAAAAATGTCACGGGGCGCCTGGGTGGCTCAGTTGGGTGTCCGACTTCAGCTCAGATCATGATCTATCTCATGATTCATGAGTTCAAGCCCCGCATCAGGCTCTGTGCTGACAGGTCAGAGCCTGGAGCCTGCTTCTGATTCTGTGTCTTCCTCTCTCCCTGCTCACTCTCTGTCTCTCAAGAATGAATAAACATTTAAAAAAAATTTTTTAAAGAAAGAAAAATGTCACAATTTATCCAGGAATGCTTCCTCTTTATCAGGCACCCATGACAAAAAATAAATCACACATTCCCAGAAAAAGAAAAAAAAAAAGATATAATTAAACCTAAATTA
The DNA here is from genome assembly GCA_004023785.1 of Mungos mungo. NCBI lineage: Eukaryota > Metazoa > Chordata > Mammalia > Carnivora > Herpestidae > Mungos > Mungos mungo. Next base: position 15,218 of record PISW01015592.1, read on the forward strand.
GTCCCTCACAGAGTAATCATCTGATTGATAATTTTAATGATGATACCAGAGAGCACATCAGTTTTTATTAGCAGTGATTCATTCACACTGATGAGTACAGGTCCGGAGACAGGGTAAACACTTCATAAATACTTGTCAAATGAGCAAAGGAGTGAGTGAATAAATGAGAAGTAGACCTAGACCCAAAAGGGGGGGGGGGAGAATTTGTTACCATTTTTGAAGGTTCTAAGAACATGAATTAAGTTGGGATATTCCTTCAGATGAGCCCTGCTGAATAGGACTTCTAGAAGTGACCCATGAAATTTCTTCTTGAGATAGCAGAAAATATTATATGTGACTTTCTCTACAGGAACCAACTTTCTATAGGATTCTTTTTTTAATTTTTTTAATGTATTTATTTTTGAGAGAGAGAGACAGGGTGAGCCGGGGAGGGTCAGAGAGAGAAGGAGATGCAGAATCTGAAGCAAGCTCCAGGCTCTGAGTTGTCAGCACAGAGCCAAATGTGGGGCTCAAACCCACGAACCCTGAGATCATGACCTAGGCCAAAGCCAGATGCTCAACCAACTGAGCCACCCAGGGGCCCCTTTAGGATTCTTGACAATGTTTTTTTTTTAATAGTTTATTGTCAAATTGGTTTCCATACAACACCCAGTGCTTTACCCCATAGTGCCCTCCTCCATCACCACCACCTCTTTTCCACCCTCCCCCTTCCACTTCAACCCTCAGTTCATTTTCAGTATTCAATAGTCTCTCAAGTTTTGTGTCCCTCTCTCTCCCCAACTCTCTTTCCCTCTTCCCCTCCCCATGGTCCTCCATTAGGTTTCTCCTGGTCTCCTGTTAGACCTAGGAGTGCAAACATATGGTATCTGTCCTTCTCTGCCTGACTTATTTCGCTTAGCATGACACCCTCGAGGTCCATCCACTTTGCTACAAATGGCCATATTTCATTCTTTCTCATTGCCATGTAATACTCCATTGTGTTTATATACCACATCTTCTTGATCCACTCATCAGGTGATGGACATTTAGGCTCTTTCCATGATTTGGCTATT
>PISW01015593.1:0-16274 GCA_004023785.1 Mungos mungo
GGCGGCAGCGGAGCCGTGGCTCAGAGACCTGCAGACAGGCTGGATCACGAAATGGCGTGCTGTCCCCGTGGACAGAATGAGACACATCGCTGATTTCCCAGCAACTGCCAGACACACTGGTGAGATATGCATCTTGCCTGCAGCACCCCGACCCCCCAGAGACTGCAACCCTGAGGCCCCGAGGGTTCCGCAGAGGACAGCGCCATTAGTGACTACGGGCGACACATCCTCACTCACGGTTTTCTGCACCACCACGCTCCCCCGTCCTCGTCCCACAGGATTAGACAATAAATGAAAACTTATCATTAAAAAGAGGGCAACGGAAAAGACCACACCCTCTGTGCGGCATCAGGCAGAGCGGTACCTGTCTCTGTTTTGCTGGCGAAGCCTGCCGCCTGTTTGATCGCGGCTGCCGTCAGCGCCAATCCCCGGCTCCTCTTCAGGCCATGCTGCAGGACGGCCTCGAACTGGGCACACAGACAGGTCACCCTGCGAGAGAACCAGTGACTCATCAGTCCACCTCTGAAGGGGGCGGGACACCCAGGGCAGCCCCAGCCCCGCCAGGGAGGAGGTGTGTCCACAGTGGTAACCTCGGCGGGAAAGAACACCCTGGACGCCTGGATAGGCAGGCAGGTCACTGACACGGAATTGACTGGGGCCTCTCCACACACCTCCCCCCCTATTTTTTCGTCTCACAGAAGTCCAGGAAGCCCCACAAAGTCTGGCCATATTCATCAGACTCCTGAAAGCATAGTAACAATTCACAAGAAACAAGGGAAATGGAATTGGTGCCAGCCAACAGAGGGGAAAAAAATGAAATCCAATTTAAAAACAGATCAGTTAGGCTTGGGGAGGGGCCGGCTGCTAACTGTATCCAATTCATAAGTTCCCGTTCTAATTCATATCACATGTACTTTAAGGAATTAGATTATCTTTCAGGAGATTGAATGCACCAGCCTGCCAAATTGGAAACACTGTTTAATTTCATGCCTGTTACGTACATTGAAAAAACAATATGAATTCTGATTCTTGTTCTTTATTTTGTTACAAGAGATTACATTGTGAAGTCAGATCCAGAGCTGATGGAAAGAATTTTCAATTAAGTTACAACTACCGTGGATTCAATTAAATTTATTTCTCAATAACCAAGGAAATAGGAGTTTCAAGATCACGTTGGGGAAGAGGAGAGGTCACAGCTACTACGTCCCATTCTTAACAACAATGCCAGGGCTCTTGGTCCCAAGGCCCATTGGGTCTGCGGACTTCAGGGACTTTCCATTCACTCATATGACATATGTTAAGAAATCCTGAACTCCGATGCGATGCGCCAGGCTCTACTAATCTAGGCTCTGAGGATACAAAGAGGTAACAATGTCTCCGCCTCACCACGTCTGCACGGTTCTAACAGAGGGGGATACACAAACAAGGTAGGCAGACCATTTCAGTTATGAGAACTTTGAAGAAAATAAAGCAAGGTGGTAGGTGGAGACACGGCAGAAACAGGCTTCGATTCTGTGGCCTGAATAGAGGTAACCTTGGAGTTATGACCTGGATGTGATAAGACATAGCAGGCTGGGCAGAGGGACCCAGTGCAAAGGCCCTGAGGCCATCACCGACTTGCCTAACTTCAGGCATTTCCTGATCCACTCACCTCCACACCTGTGGCAATAATTCTCCAAGAGGTTATTGCTCTGTGGGTAGTAAAATATTTTCATAGCCATTATTTCATTAGCTCCTCCCACCAACATTATGAGAGAGGTGGCACTACCTCCACTTCACACCTAAAAAAACAGGCTGAAGACATTTCAGAGACCGCACATAATGAGCAGCAATATAAGACTCTACATAATTAATGACATCTGTACTCCAGACCCACACAGCCCCAAACTGATCCAAGGTAGTTCCCAATACACCCCATACCAAAGCAAACATGCTTATTCTAAGACTAGTGTCGTCTCTGTCCCACACCCCACTTTTACGCACGGTCTCTGCCTGCACGAGAAACCCCTCACAGAGCGTCAGCCGGTACGTAGCACTCACACATTCGCTCTCCAGTCTGTGCTCATGACAGACATCACTAATCCATCCCAGCACTCTAGGCTGCCACTGCCAGTGTCCAAAGCTGGCTCTCCACAGGACAGAAACCTACCTGGCATCCCAAACTTGACACTTGTCCTCAACTACACTGGTTTCCAGCTCCTACCTTGGCTCTCCAGCAACTGGCTCAGTGTCTGGTACACAGGGCGTGCTCTGTAAATCCTTTCTCAGTGGGTAGGTAAATGAGTCATCAATCTTGAACTGGGAGTCCCAGAATACTCCCCCACAATGAAACAACCCTCTTTGCTGGCCAGATGTTACCCTTAAATGTGAGATGTGCACATGCCAGTCTCTCTACAGATTTACCCAGGCACACATCTAAGGGCTTCCTGAAAGCTGGGACACCTAACAAAACTATCTAAATTCCACAGAAGCCAAAAGAGGCATAGAAAAACAGAGCCCAGCCAAAGCCCTATCTCAGGAGGAATAAACCAAAAACGCCATTTAGATTTCTCCATAACAAACCACAGCTTGTACCTTTAAACAAATCATCGGTAAATGTAAAGATTATATCAACAATCCCTTTGGTTGGTTCTAATGCACAAGTCAGTCACTGCCCTACCAACTCACCAACTCTAGATACCATCTGGCCCCTAAAGGGAATGGAATGCCGGTGACCAGGACAAACCCAGTCCCCCAGGCTCACCTTCCAGATGCAGACATGTCCCAATCAACCTATCGCAGTAGAGAACCCACAGGGGGCACTAATCCTACGATTTATTCATTATGATGACTGCCTTGCCAAAGGCCATTCTGTTGAGCACCCTCCCCTTGTCCTGTTTTAACTTCCCCATTCTCCCTGAGCTTGTACCTTCTGGTCATTCAAGACTTGGCTCAAGGGACTCCTCCGCTAGGAAGCCTTCCTGAGTGCTTCCTCATTCTGAGCTGCTTTCTGGGACGGCGCTTGACCAACCTCTCTGTTAATGATCTGCTTCCCAGAGCGGTCTCCTCTCGCTAACTTGAGCTCCCAGGCACCCGGGATCCTGCCCCATGCATCTCCACTGTCCCAGCGCCCAGCACAATGCCTGCCTGCTGTGCCACAACGGTGGTCAGAATGCTGCCTCCGCTGGGGACTCAGAACACAGACGTGATGTACATTTAGGCGAAAGCTGCATCTCAGGAGACGTTGTACAATCTGTATTTCGAACCCAGGTCAGCTGGATCACGCAGAGCACACTTGTCCGACCATAGGCATCTAACACCTCTTCAGTGCATGGTGGACACTGTGCAGGCGCTGATTTATAACCCTGCAGCCTAAGGCTTCGTGCCTTCTCATCTTGACTCAGCTATGTGATGATCCCTACAAAACAAAGGGTCCCCTGCTCCACTCAGGCTCTCCATTTTCTCAGCGAGGTGTCTCCTGTTTCCCAGAATGCTCTCTGCCAAATGCTTTCTGGCATCACTGTGGTGGGCTGGCCGCCATCACGTCCAACTTCTACTGTAAGTCAGTGAATTGGGCATGTCTTAAATTAAGTGGGAGCACCTAAGAGCAAATGTTTTCATATTTTTTTAATGTTCATTTTTGAGAGAGAGACAGAGCCCAAGTGGGAGCGGGGGCAGTGCAAAGAGAGAGACATACACAGAATCCGAAGCAGGCTCCAGGCTCTGAGCTGTCAGCACAAAGCCTGATGCAGGACTTGAACTCCCAAACTGTGAGACCATGGCCTAACCCCGAGTCAGATGCTCAACTGACTGAGCCACCCAGGCACTCCTGTTTTCATATTTTTAAAAGCACCAATCAAGGGGCACCTGAGTGGCTCAGTTAGTTGAGCATCCAACTCTTGATTTCGGCTCAGGTCATGATCCCAGAGTCGTGGAATTGAGCCCCACATCAGACTCCACACTAAGCGTAGAACCTTTAAGATTTATTAAAATAGGGACACCTGGGTGGCTCAGTCTATTAAGAATCTGACTTCAGCTCAGGCCATAATCTCACAGTTTGTGAGTTTGAGCCCTGCATCAGACTCTGTGCTAACAGCTCAAACCCTGGAGCCTGCTACAGATTCTGTGTCTTCCTCTCTCCCTCCAAATCTCTCTCTCTCTCTCTCTCTCTCTCTCTCTCTCTCTCTCCCCCCGCTTCCCTGCTCGCACTGTGTCTCTTTCTCTCTGTCTCTCAAAAATAAACTTTAAAAAAAGTCAGTTCGTAAAAAAAAATTTATTAAAATAAAAATGTCAATCCTTCCCCGAAGAAAGTATAAAGTAAATACGATTCCAATACTAACGCCAGGAAGGACTTAGCACTGTGTGGTCTGGCGTACAGGGATAAATAAATTGATGGAGCAGTGCAGACAATACCACCATAAAAAATCCAAATAAATACGAAAACATGTATAATAAGGGTAGCACTTCGATTCACATGGGCAAGGACTGGGCTATCCAAAACTAGCTGGCCATAGGACTGAAAGAAAGTAAGAATAAACTTCTATTTTTTTAATGCTTTTTATTTATTTTCAAGAGAAAGAGAGAAACAGAGTGAGCAGGGGAGGGTCAGAGAGAGAGGGAGACACAGAATCCAAAGACAGGCTCATGGCTCTGAGCTGTCAGCACAGAGCCCGATGCGGGGCTCGAACCCACAAACTGAGACGAAGTCGGACGCTTAACCAACTGAGCCACCCAGGCGCCCCAAGAAAGTAAGAATAAACTTCTATCTCAAACTCCAGACAAAACAAAATTCCAGATGGATCAAGATGAAGAAAAATATAAATGGGAAAAAATAAAACTGTAAAAATAATGGAGAAAAATAGAGAAGAACCTCAGGATGATATACTCTAAAAACCAAAATGTTAAAGCTTCATACAATTAACCACACAAAAATTTTAAACTTCTATCTGGCAAGAGATACCGAAATACGGTAAGACAATAAATGACACACTGGAGAAAATACTCCTGGCACATACAACTGAAAAAGCATTAAAAGCCATAATCGGTGGAGAACTTCTACAAACGGTTAAGACAAGAAACTCAAACAATAATAAACTCTTCAACAAAGTCAGTAAACACACCATGAAAGGAAGAAATAAACAGATGAGAAGCTACTCGGTCTTACCAGTGGCCAGATAGATGTCACGATACTAAGACTCCAGCTCAGGACTATGGATTTTAAAACCCGTCGCAGGCTGAGCACCAGATGTGGAAGTGAGCACCGTCAGGAACACAAATGTGAACTGCTACATCTTCCAGCAAAGAGATCAGACAGCACAATATACTTTGGCTCAGAAATCTAGGAACGTATCGTATAAAAGCACCACTAATGTCCTGGTGGTGGACACATGATCTTATGCAACGATAAAACTGCACAGAACTAGGGAGGCCTGTGTGGCTCTGTCAGTTGAGCATCCAACCCCTGATTTTGGCTCAGGTCATGATCCTGCAGCCGTGGGATCAAGCCCCGAGTCAGGTTCCACACTGAGCATGGGGCCTGCTTGAGATTCTCATTCTCTCTCTCTCTCTCTCTCTCTCTCTCTCTCTCTCTAAGAAAAAGAAAAAAGAAAAATTCTTTTGAAAGGTGCCTGGGTGGCTCAGTCAGTTAAACATCCATCTTCAGCTCAAGTCATGATCTCACAGTTCATGGTTTTACATCCAGTTCTGTGCTGACAGCTCAGAGCATGGAGCCTTCTTCAGATTCTGTGTGTCTCTCTCTGCCCCTCCCCTGCTCATACTCCCTCAAAAATAAATAAGAATTTAAAAATTTTAAAAAAAAATTCACAGAACTAAACACACACATACAAACAAGTAAAAGCAAAGCTAAGGAAATCTTAACTTCTGTCCCTAGAGTTTTTGCAAGATATTATTAAGAAAGGGAAAGTAGGGAAAAGGTAAATGAGGCATATATATACACACACACACACGAACATTTTTACTGCAGCACTGTTTACAAGAGCAAAAGCAAAAACAAAAATGGAAACAACCTGAATACCCATAAACAGCAAAATAGTAAATTAGTACCTCTATACTAAAGAGCAGTATATAGAAATTCAAAAAGAGGGGTGCCTGGATAGCTCAATCGGTTGAGCATCCGGCTTCAGCTCAGGTCATAATCTCACAGTTTGTGAGTTCGAGCCCCATATTGGGCTCTGTGCTGACAGCTCAGAGCCTGGAGCCTGCTTCAGATTCTGTGTCTCCCTCTCTCTCTGACCCTCCCCTACTCGCGCTCTCTCTCTCAAAAATAAATTTAAAAATTTTTTAAACACACAAAAAGAATGAGATGCCAAATCTAATCAGCCCTAAGAAGCACCTTTTTCTCCACACACAACTGCTTTGAAATTCAAGCTCTGCCTCATAATTGAGGAAGTTATGCAATTAACATTGGCATTGGCCATAAACGCGCCACGGACAGTAAGCGGCACCGTTGTGCTACCTACTGATCCGGAACAATCTCCACAATGTACGGCCAGGTTTAAAAACAAAAACAAAAAAAGGAAGTGACAGAGTAATATAAACAGTGTGGTTCCCGTTTGTGGCAGAAAGAGGAGTGGGTTTCCAGGACTATGTTCTCTCAACCATTCGCGCCTTCTACCATCATTTAAGGAGCCTTAGGCATCCCTGAAAATCCGTGCAAACTCATCTAGAGCGAGGGGTGGCAGCACCGGCACACGAGGGGCCTCCCCCCCGACTCCTTGCTGAGCCAGGGGGTCCCAGGACCAGAGACTCCGACCAGCCTGGCGCTTCGATCCGTCCTGCGCTGGGGCCCAGGGTGTCCTCTGTCTGTGCCAAGTAAACCACAGCCAGAGACACAGGCCAGAAAGATCCGTGAGAAAGGAGGCTACCATCTAGAACAAACTATCGTTGGCTTTAGTTTTATCCCAGGGGCCACACAAAAGAAATTCTAGGTGGATCAAAGGCTTAACTGTAAACAATAAAAAAAATCTCACAAGAGAGTTTAAAAACACCACATGCACAATCTAGCATTAGGGAAGATCTTTTTACAACACCAATAACCTAGAATCTGATAGGTAGGTATATGGGTCTATGAAAAGATATTTAACCATGTAAAAAATGTTAAATGTATCATAATCGATACTGTTCTCTGTGCTTACAAGGATAATGGATAGACTTGAAACAAAAGTATTTGTAAAGCAGAAAGCAGATGAAAGGTTAATTAATTACAATGTACGAAGAGCTCTCACAAATTGACAAGGGAACACACAATCCAATAAGAAAATGGGCAAGTAATATGAAGGAGCTTTGCACAAAAGAGTAAAGCCAAAGAGCAAAAAAATATTAAAGAAGATGAAATACACAGTAAGAAAGATAATTCATTAGCAATCAAGGAAATTAAAGTGACAGCGAGCCACTATGTTTCACCCATCAGACTTCCAAACCTTCAAAACAAAACGCTGAAAACTACGATTAGCAAGAAAGAAAAGGGCAGCCTCATGCACCCCCAGGGAGAGTTTGTAGAAAAATACCTGATCACACCAATTATTAAGAATAAACACATACTCTCTTGGACTCAGCCACCCCACTGCTGGAAACCTATGCCACAGAAGATCCTCCGTGCCTAAGATGCTCAAGGGACACCCGGGGGGGGCTCAGTCAGTTAAGCCTCCAACTTCGGCTCAGGTCACGGTCTCAAAGTTCATGAGCTCCAGCCCCACTTTGGGATTCACTCTCTGTCTGCCCCTTGTGAGATTCTCTCTCTTTCTCCTTCTCTGCCCATCGCTCACTCGCACTTCTCTCTCTCTCTCTCTCTCTCTCTCTCTCTAAAAAGAAGAAACCAAGGGGTGCCTGGGTGGCTCAGTCGGTTAAGTGTCTGACTTCAGCTCAGGGCATGATCTCACAGTTCATGGGTTCAAGCCCCACAGTGGGCAATGTGTGACAGCTCAGAGCCTGGAGCCTGCTTCGGATTCTGTGTCTCCCTCTCTCTCTGCCTCTCCTCTGCTTACAGTTTCTCTCTGTCTGTCAAAAATAAACATTTTCTTAAATTTTTTAAGAAGAAAAAAGGGGCACCTGGGTGGCTCAGTTCATTAAGCATCTGACTTTGGCTCATGTCATGATTTCATGGTTCATGAGTTCAAGCCCCATGTTGGGCTCTGTGCAGACAGCTCAGAGGCTGGAGCCTGCTTCGGATTCTGTGTCTCCCTCTCTCTCTACCCCTTCCCAGCTCATGCTCAGTCTTTGTCTGTCTCTCAAAAATAAATAAATGTTTAAAAATTTTAAAAAGAAGAAGAAGAAGAAAAAGAAAAGATGCTCAAGGGGCACTTGGGTGGCTCATTTGGTGAAGCATCCGACTCTTGATTTCAGCTGAGGCCATGATCTCACACTTCATGAGTTTGAGCTCTGCATCAGGCTCCACACTGACAGTGCAGAGCCTGCTTGGGATTCTCGCTCTCTCCCTCTCTCTGCCCCTCCCCTTCTCGCTCTCTCTCTCTTTTTCAAAAACAAAGAAATAAACTTAAAAAAATAAAAATTAGATTTAAAAACTAAAAATAATTAGAACAATTAGTGGAACCGCAACTTGCAAAGGTTTTGACAGGGTTGTGCCATGGGAGAAAATGCAGAAGCAGAACATTCCATATGATTCAATTTTTGCTCAACAATAGCAACAAAACCTGTGTGTGTTTTATTTGTAAAAATTTTAAGAACATGGAGAAAACCACAGAACAAATAATTCTCAGTCGTGAACAGAAGATACCCGGAGTGAGGGTATGGTAGAGAAAAAAAGAGGCCAAAAAAAAAAAAAGTTGACTATGAACCAGAAAAAAAAAATGGAAGCCCGGTAAGAGCAAAACCTCACAAGGCAGGAGTTCTCAAGACACCGTTAAGTGTGAAGCTTTGAGGGTGGCAGACAGGCATGTAGAAAGAAATCAAATGTGGGGCGCCGGGGGAGGGGAGGGCTCAGTCGGTTGAGCTTCCAACTTCAGCTCAGGTCATGATCTCACAGTTTGTGAGTTTGAGCCCCGCATGGGGCTCTCTGTTGACAGCTGAGAGCGTGGAGCCTGTCTTCAGGTTGTGTCTCCCTCTCTCTCTGCCCTACCCCTGCTAACGAATAAAATGAATACACACACACACACACACACACACACACACACACGAAATCAAATGAATGTTCTACCAGAGGAGCCAGAAATTGAAACAAGAAGCAGTTCCTAAATGGGCTAAATCCTAATTTCTGGCCGCGCTCACACGTTACTAACACCAACCCAGGAGCTGTCTCCTCGAGGGCAGACAGACCCGCCGTCAGTCCGGGCACAAACGCTGTCCGGCCTTCTCCGGGCACAGGAGGCGGTTCCAACCAGGCGCAGGGGCCAGCAGCCGGCCCGGAACCCGCCAACGGGCTGGTGACGTAAAAAGGGAAAAGGAAGGTGGACAACAAGAGTCCCTGGATGCAGAAGGAGGGAATACACGGGAAATGAGACACAGCAGGGACATGAGGCCGGTGGCCATGGGACCCGCAAGCGCGGTGGGAACCCGCAGCCCGGGAGAAGGAGGCCTCCACCCCGAAGCCCGCCTGCTTTCAAACAAACGGCAACAGTGAAAAACAGCACGGTCTGCTCTGATTTCTGGCCACGCCGGAGAGCCAGAGAACGGACGTCTCGTCCTCTGCGTCCAGTCAGCACCTCGGGCTTCCCGAGGCTCAGCCACCAGGCTTCCCGATCCTTCCGTCTCTCCTCCCAGGGGCACCCCCTCCACTCAGCGCCCCCACCACTGCTCCCGGGGGCCCCCGGAACCCCGCCCATCCCCCCACACCTCCTCCGGAAATGCAGGTCTGACCACGTTGCTGTCTTTCTCTGTGTCTTTCTCACCCACGCCACACTTTGCCATGGCAGACAGTACATGACACGATTTCAAGAGGGACACAGACATTTTTATCTTAATCACTCAGTGCATCAAGGAAAACTGCAACCAGCTGTCCATCTTTGATCTCGCTGATGGTGTCACTCACGACAAGACCAGACTCCGAGGACACGGCCTTCGAGTTCCACCACCAGCCAACACCTGGCTCAGGCGGTGGACAGAAATGACAAGACTTGTGAAAACCGTATGTGAATAGCCAGAGCTTAAAAAACGATACCCTAACTGGGGCGCCTGGTGGCTCCGTCAGTTAAGTATCTGACTCTTGATTTCGGCGCAGGTCAGGATCTCACAGTTAGTGAGGTCGAGCCCCCACTGGGCTGCGCACCGATGGCATGGAGCCTGCTTGGGATTCCCTCTCTCTTCTTCTCTCTCTGCCCCCTCCCCTGCTCTCTCTCTTTCTCTCTCTCTCAAAAGGAATCAAAAAAAATAATGTTAAAAAAAAGGGGAGGGCACCTGGTGGCTCAGTCAGTTGAGCATCTGACTTCAGCTCAGGTCACGATCTCCTGGTTCGTAAGTTCGAGCCCCACATCAGGCTCACTGCCGTCAGCCTGTCACCACAGAGCCAGCTTTGGATCCTCTGTCCCCCCTCTCTCTAACCCTCCCCACTTACACTCGCCCTCTCAAAAAATAAATAAAACATTTAAAAAAAATTAGGGGCACCTGGGAGGCTCAGTCAGTCAAGCAACAGACTCTTGGTTTCGGCTCAGGTCATGATCTCACGGCACAGGAGTTCAAGCCCCGAGTCAGGCTTGGACCTGACGGCCTGAAGCCTGCTTGAGATTCTTCTCCCCTTCTCTTTGCACCTCTCCCCCAGTTCATGCTCGGTCACTTGCTCTCTCTCTCTACAAATAAATAAATAAACCTAATTTTTTTTAAAAAAGGAAAAAGAAAAAAAATTACACCCTAATGTGTAAAGTTCAAACACCTGACTTTCCAGATTACCTCCCAACACAACACGTCATCCACGCTCCCCCCACAAGGACGACACGCCATCCGTGCTCCCCCCACACAGACGACATGTCATCCACGCTCCCCCCACACGGACGACACGCCATCCGTGCTCCCCCCACATGACGACACGTCATCTGCGCTCCCCCCATTTGCTCGCACCTCCTGACACCTTTCTACTCGCTACCCCTGCCCGGGAGTCCCACTCTGCCCACCTGACCACCAAAGACCCAGGGCCCAGCTCTCAGGACGGGGCTGTGTAATCGTGACTACAGGCCTCCTTGACCGTCCACCATCTGCATGCCCGTCTCCCGGACCCAGTCCTGGGATCCCTGAGGACACGCACAATCTCGTCCCCCTTCCATCTCTGACGCCAACACACCAGTCTACCAAGAGAGGACTGCGGGATGGAGGAATTAGTGAGCGAACGTTCTAGCCTTCAGTTTCCAAACCAGCCCAAACGCGGGTGTGTCGAGTCATACAAAGGCAGTGTACTAAGTTTCAGTAAGTGCTCACTGTTCCATAGAAGGCAGTGGGGACCACGATTATCATCTGATTTTCCGGGTGACACAAGAGAGGCCTGGAGGACTTAATCAAGTCCCGAATCACACAGTCGGTGACGGGTGATCTGTGGCCGGGGCGCGCCTCTCCATCAGAGCGTGGACTTCACGCTCACGGCCTCTCTGCACGACCCTCAGGACAGTGATGATGACCATGGTGCCGACAGTGCCTGCATATTGCTTCCTAAGGGCCAAGCACTACTTTCAATGGCTATAAATATAAACAGTACAAATACTTATTGAAATTCAGACATGGGAATGTGCTCAGATTTGCTAAATGCCCTAGAGCTCCCCAATAGCTAAAAGTAATTTTTTTCCATAAAGAAATCAATTCATTTGATCAATAAAGTAAAATAAAGGAATATACAATGTGAAGAAATATATATACAGGGGCACCTGGGGGGCTCCATTAGTTAAACATCCCACTCTGGCTCAGGTCATGGTCTCATGGTTTATGAGTTCGAGCCCCACATCAGGCTCTGTGCTGACAGCTCAGAGCCTGGAGCCTGCTTCGGATTCTGTCTCCTTCTCTCTCTGACCCTCCCCTCATGAGCGTCTCTCTCTCTCTCTCTCTCTCTCTCTCTCTCTCTCTCTCTCTCTCTCTCTCTCTTCTCTCTCTTTCTCTCAAATAAATAAATGTTAAAAATGCTTAAAAATCTTTTAAATACATACACATATATATTGCAGGATAAGAAGAATTAGAACATCCAGTCAACACCTCAAACTAACAGGTTGGGAAGAAACCCGTGACAAATTGAAGATAAAAATCACATGATAAACATCCAGAGACCTTAAAAAGAGGAAAAGAAATGCCTGAAAAAGCCATTTGGTTTCGTAAGTGTCCAGAGAACACAGAAGGACAGCTTCCAGCTAGGCTGAGAGTAACGTCAGGGATGGCAAAGAGCAGCCAGTTCTGCTTTGTAGCTTCCTGAAAAGTTCACAAATGTTTCCAACTCTTCACATGTAAAGAAAAATCACCAAAACAGATCCCCCCTCCCTGGCAAGCTTCGAAAGAAGAAATGCTCCTCTCTCTGATTTCTTCTAACTGTCCCCAAAAGGATCACAAAAATGTACAATTGTTACATGTTCTGAGACAAATACCCACAGCCCGCCCACGGCCACTGTCATAGCAAAGAGGCGAGTGTGCGGGGAATATTTACCAAGTATCAAGACACTTTACATAAAATTACAATGATGGTAACAATAACTAACAATTTCTGGAAACATACTAGCTGTCAGGCTCCATATAAACTGACTCACAACTCTACCAAGTCAGTAAGGTACTGCTGTCCCCATTTACAGATGAGGATGCTGAGGCACAAGAAAGGGAAACCTTGCCCACACTCCACCGCAACTCGGTACTGGTGACACCAGGATTCAAACGCTGAGCTCCAGATCCCACACTCACCCTGCCAGCCCCAAGTTTGGGAGGCTGTTGATCACTCCAAGGGACACCTTCTAGACAGCGTTCTGGGATTCCACGGAGGACGGAAATGCTTCTGAGGACCAGGAATGCATCTAGCACTTGAGGTAACTTCCAACGCCTGCTGAGTCCTTGGGCCATTATTTCCAGAAGGCAAACCATTCAAAAAATACATTACAGCCTCACCAGAGCCCAGCGTGACTGACAGTTCGTGGAATAATTTTAACAAAGCCCAAGAATGAATATTTGTTCTGAGGGCAAAACAGAGCAGGACAACAACCCCGACAGAAAGGGGTGAGGAAACCACGTGAGCCTGGTGACTGCCCCCATGTCCGCCCGGGCATCTCTCGGAGGACAAAACCCAGGCCCGGAGCCCCGCTGTGATTCCCTCTCATTTAAACGGTGTTGGACACTTTACAGGGGGACCGTGGCACCTTGCTGTGTGAGCTCCCCCCCCCCACGCTCACACTCGGCGTCTGCGGTTGTGACCCTGCTTCACACCTGCCAGCGCTCCTTCCCAGACTTGAGCCATTCACAGACCGCTGGGCAACTTCTGTCACAGCTGCGCACAGGTACCCTCGTTTACACCCGCATTCACTTGTCCTGGGTTTGACTCGTGTTGTCCACGGGAAGAAGCGTTTTAAAAAGGAAAACTCGGGGCGCCTGGGGGGCTCAGTCGGTGAAGCATCCGACTTCGGTTCAGGTCATGATCTCACGGTTCGTGGGTTCGAGCCCTGCGTTGGGCTCTGTGCTGACAGCCCAGAGCCTGGAGCCTGCTTCAGATTCTGTGTCTCCCTCTCTCTCTCTACCCTTCCCCACTTGCGCTCTGTCTCTATCTCAAAAATAAATAAACAAAAGAAAAATTTTTAAAAATAAATAAATAAAAGGGAAAACACTCTTGCTGTGGCAAATGGAAGCCCGGATGGTGGGCCCCACAGAGTCGATGTCCCGCCCTCCCTGCTGGAGGAAGACTAAGTCCAAGGCCTCTGTTTAAAGAAGAGGAGGAGAGGGGGCGCCCGGGTGGCTCTGTCGGTTGAGTGTCTGACTTCCGTTCAGGTCATGATCTCTTGGTTCATGGGTTCAAGCCCCGCGTTGGGTTCTGTGCTGACAGCTTGGAGCCTGGAGCCTGCTTCAGATTCTGTGTCTCCCTCTCTCTCTGCCCCTCCCTAATTCATGCTCTGTCTCTCTGTGTCTCAAAAATAAATAAACTATAAAAAGAATTTTTTAATAAATAAAATTAAATTAAAATAAAGAAGAGGAGAGGGTGCTGGACACGTATTACTTTGAACTGCAGGATCCTGCTGTCTTTGTAGATCAAAAGGATCAAATATCAGCAATGTCATTTAATTCAACCTAACATCAAGACCAAACCAGGTCCCTCCCCCAGTACAAGTGAAACTGGGAAAGAAAAGGTGAACCGGTAGCCCCTAGGCAACTGAAAGGAACTTGATGCCATGACATTTAACACTCAATATTCAAGTCTATTTGGGGAAACTGTGTTGTTAGAAAAACAAGAGGGGCTATCGTGTCAGAGACGGGACCATAGTAGGTATACAAAGCCTCTCCCCAGTCCTGTTCCACCACCTACAAGCCACGGACCCACCAAACCAAAGCAAGTACCCGCACTGATGAGTACTAGATACTAAGTTAACGCTACAAGAATGACCAGCCTCCAAGGTTTTACACCTGTCAGAGCAGGGAAATCACCCCACTCCCGCCTGCCAGCCCTCAGGGTCACTGCAAGGATCAAATGAGACCAATTGCGTAGACATGAGTCTTTATTTTTTTAATTTTTTAATGTAGTTTTTTTTTTTTTGAGAGACAGAGGGAGAGACAGCATGAGCAGGGGAGGGTCAGAGAGAGAGAGGAGACACAGAATCTGAAGCAGGCTCCAGGCGCTGAGCTGTCAGCACAGAGCCCAACGCGGGGCTCAAACCCACGAACCGCAAGATCATGACCGGAGCCGAAGCCGGACGCATAACCAACAGAGCCACCCAGGTGCCCCGTCGCCTGTACTTCTGCCTGAGCCACTATGTATCTCGAAGATACCCACAACCTCCTCTGTGGGTTAGATTAATTTGCCAGGGCGGCCCACAGAACTCCGAGAAACTTTACCTTCCTCGGTTACGGGTTTATTATAAAAGGATGATGGGAACGCAGGAGCAGCCAGGTGGAAGAGCTGCGTGGGGCCACGTAAAGGAAAAGAGCACGCGGCGTCCGTGCCCTCCCCAGGAGCGCCTTTCTCCCCGCACCTCCAGGCTCTCATCGGCACAGAGCTCTCTGAACCCCGTCCTTTTAGGTTTTATGAGGGTTCAAGACACGGGCATGATTGACTGAATCACCGGTACCTGGCAACTGACTTCCATCCCCAGCCCCTCACCTCTGCTGGGACGGGGGGGAAAGTTCCAAACCTCTAATAGCGTGGCTGGTTCTCCTGGCAACCAGCCCCCAACCTTTGGGACTTTCTAAAAGTCACTGCATTGGCATAACAGAAGACACCTTTATGGCTGTCAACACTGTGGAAATTCCAGGAGTTTTAGAGCTCAGGGCCAAGAATGGCAAAGAACAAATATGTTTCCTACTAAGTCTCAGTAGCACAGTAGACCTAATTCTTGGGCGCTGAGAAGCGAGGCAGCCCGGAAGCCAGGCACTGAGAGCCGGAGCGCTCTCACGCCGGCCTGCCCAGGGCACATACACAGCCTCCCAGCCCTCAAGTCACATTCTGTAACCACTGCCTCACAGGACTATCTTCCCCAGCGGTAGAAATGCTTCTGAATTATCTGAGAAACCCCAGGGTCCAACACAGAACCTGACACCAGCAAAGCATTCAGCAACTAACTGCTGAACAAATGAGTGACCCAATAAATGTTTATTGAGCACCTGCTATGTGCAAGGCCCTGTGGACATATTGTGGGCAAAACAGATTTCCAGCTTGTCATGTAGTTGAATGGATAAATGTAATCAATTCATCATACACATGTGTGATCTGAAACAGAGATTTCTAGACTACGACAGTATTAGGCCGGAGTCACGAAGGACAACCCCATCCAGAAAGTTTGATCCATGGTCCAGAGCAAGGAGAATAGATGCAGATGATCAGGACTTCAGGGTCTGGTGGGGACGGGGGGAGAACTGGTGTCAGGGATCTTTCCCCGACAATTATTAAAAGGCCTTAAAAACACACAAAACGGAAACGGAAAAGGCCAGGCCGGGGTGGCTGGAGGGAGAGTCAGGCTGTGTCAGGGACGCGAGGCTTCTTCCAAAGAGCGAAGAGAAGCCAGGGGAAGGCTCTCGACGGCGGGGTGACTGTGTTCTGCGCAAGTGTCTCCGTGCAGAGGAACCGGGACAAGAAGGAAGACAAGGGGTCCGGTGGTGACAGCTGTCCTACGGGAGGTGTGGGGACCGCGCCAGGGTGACAGCGGGGCAGCCAGAGAGGTGACCACGTGTGA
>PISW01015594.1:0-16260 GCA_004023785.1 Mungos mungo
TCTTATTCCTCTCTTTATCACCTTTACTGGCTTTTCCTAAGGCTCAGGTCTTGGACTGCTTCCATTCTATGTCTGAATGGACTGTTGGGATCATCCAGTCTCATGGCTTAAAGTACCATCTATGTGCGGACTAGTCACAAATGTATAGCTCTAGCCTGAAATTGTCCCATGAACTCCAAGTTCTTACAGGTACTACTTATGTTACTTACATCTTCTGTCAGATTATCTAAGTCATTCCAAACATAACATGTCCAAAATTGATTTCTCAGTCTGCTCCTACCAGGTTCTTTACCTCATCTAATGCCACCTGGATCCTCTAGTTGCTCAAATCAAAGACCTTGGAGTTCCTGTCTTTTATACCCAACAATCAATCCATTATCAAATCTTTTGGCTCTATATTCATAACACATTCAGAATTTGACTATTCTCTTGATCTCCAACACCACCACTTTGGCTCATTCTACTATCTCTCCCATGAGTTGCTGTATTACCTTCTTACACAGTTTGTGCACTTCTTTCAGTTTGCACAGAAAGAATCTTGTCTGTAATGACCCTGCTAAAATGTGTATCAGATCATGCCATTCTTCTGCTTAGAACTCTCCAAGGGCTCCCATATTACTGTAAAAATTCTACAAACCATCATATGATCTGTCATCATCATTGTCTCATTTATTTCCTTATTCATTCCATTGAAGACCTACTAGCACCTTGTGCCTAGAGAAGGCTAAGTGCTTTTCTGCCTCAGGACCTTTGCACTTGCTGTTGCTTCTCCATGTAAAATGCTTCCTTCATTTCCTTTAGGCCTGTGCATAAATGCCTGCCTCTCAGTGAGACTTTCTCTGACTATACTATCTAAAATTGAAACCCTGAATATTCCCTATCTCCTTTAACTTTTCTTTGTAGCACTCTCACCATCTAATATGCTTATTCTAATTACTTACTGTGCCTATTATCTGCCCTTTGTAAAGAAACACCATGTTTATTTTGCCCATGCTCTATTCATATTGCCTAGTAGAAACACAATAAATGTTGAAAAGTGAATTGTAGACATTAACTATGTTAACCAGAGGTTTTGTGGTTTTATATGCTCATACTTTCTGGCATTGTATTTTCATTTTAACCGTACTGCATTTATAAATCTGGTAGACTTGGACAGGGGGCTATTTGGATTGCTTGAGCCTCTGACAGTGGTGGGCTGTAGATAGCTTACACAGGTCCTCCAGAGCTGATTATGCACATCTTGTTGCAACTCTGCATTTGGTGACATCACGTTGGTAGCCAGGTGGAAGTATTTACATCTTAGAAATTGGCAAACATTACAGATCATAACTTCCTTGTTTCGTAGACTGGGTTATTAAATATTTTAACACACCCCTGGTTGCTGGATAGTGTATGGAAGGGTTAAAGGAAGGTGATTTGATAGTGAAGATACCTAGCCCATTCAGCTATTAACTGTAGCAGGTCCTTTGCTGCATAAAGCTCGAGGATTTCATTTCGTCATTCATGATTAAGAGACTCAGTTCTATGAAAGGGAGACACAACAGGATAATCTGCATTATGGAAGAAGATCAGTAGTCATGAGCTGGAAAGGGTATAAGAAGTATTGGTAGTTATTTGAAGCAGTCAGTACATTCATGACTATGTTCAGGGCATGGTTGCATGGATTTACATCATTAATAATGAAGGAGTAATAATAGCTAAATAGTGACAGGATCCCAGCCACAATGGGTTAGAGGTGAGGAAACAGTTCCACTCCTAATGAGGAACTGGAATTCTAGACAGAGACATTACATAGAATATTAGTCAGGGATGGAATACTATCTGTATCATGGTATCTCAAGGAGTTTAATAATTTAACACCATTATTAAGTTTGTTTATCACTCTTCAGTTTTTATTCAGTCCTTAGAGCAATGGTTCTTTTTTTCTTGTATTTTTTAATTTTTTAAATGTTTATTTTTTATTTACAATAGCTCATTGTCAAATTGGTTTCCATATAACACCCAGTGCTTCTCCCCACAAGTGCCCCCCTCCATGACCATCACCCCCTTCTTCCCTCCCCCTCCCCCTTCAGCCCTTGGTTTGTTTTCAGTATTCAATAGTCTCTCATGATTTGTGTCCCTCTCTCCCCCCAACTCTCTTTCCCCCTTCCCCTCCCTATGGTCCTCTGTTAGGTTTCTCCTGTTAGACTTATGAGTGCAAACATATGGTATCTGTCCTCCGCCTGACTTATTTCACTTAGCATGACACCCTCGAGGTCCATCCACTTTGCTACAAATGGCCAGATTTCATTCATCCTCATAGCCATGTAATACTCCATTGTGTATATATACACCACATCTTCTTGATCCATTCATCAGGTGATGGACATTTAGGCTCTTTCCATGTTTTGGCTATTGTAGAAAGTGCTGCTATGAACATTGGGGTACATGTGCTCCTATGCATCAGCACTTCTGTATCCCTTGGGGAAATCCCTAGCAGTGCTATTGCTGGGTCATAAGGGAGTTCTACTGATAGTTTTTTGAGGAACCTCCACACTGTTTTCCAGAGCAGCTGCACCAGTTTACATTCCCACAAACAGTGTAGCAGGGTGCCCATCTCTCCACACCCTCGCCAGCGTCTATAGGCTCTTGATTTGTTCATTTTAGCCACTCTGACCAGTGTGAGGTGGTATCTCAGTGTGGTTTTGATTTGTATTTCCCCGATGATGAGTGATGTTGAACATCATTTCATGTGCTTGTTGGCCATCTGGATGTCCTCTTTGGGTTCTGAAGTTGGAGAATACCTCAGCATGACCTGAAGAACTTGTTAAAACACAGATTATTTAGTTCCATCCTATACTTTTTGATTGAGGAGATCTGGTGAAAGGCCTGAGAATATGTATGCCTAACAGGATTTCAGAAGACACTGCAGGTCTAGAAATCTCACTTAGATGACCACTGATTTATTTTATTTATTTTTTAAATAGTTTATTGTCAAATTGGTTTCCATATAACACCCAATGCTTCTCCCCACAAGTGCCCCCCACCATGACCAGATGACCACTGATTTAAAGGAAAAGCAAGGGGCAGGCAGGGAAGGTAGAGACTGAGAACTAATGGTGGCAGTGCCCAGCCTCCCTAACATGGTTCTGAGCAAGTCAACCATAGTCCTAAACTTATCCACTTTAACAGTCCAGTAATTAGGCAGGTCCTTACTCTTTGGCAGGGGTTAGATTCCTTGATGATCTTATTCTTCCATCCTGAGAAGGTGGCTCATTCCTACCAATGTAATATAGTACTCTTCTTGAGAAGTGTTCTGATTAATCAGTTTTCTCATCACATTTCTAGTAATGACTATAGTTCTTGTAATATTTTATTGTCCCTGACTGGCAGGTTCTTCAGTTTAGTTCTGAGTCACATGATGATAAAGCAATATAGTCTCAGCAATGATTAAGATGCCAGTTCTCATCCCCAGCAAAGTGGAAATCAGGTGTGTGGGAAACAAGACTAATTCTAGGCTCTGCTAGTTAGGCAGTTGACCTGATGACACATCTACATTTTCAAAGATTGTGTATGTGTGTATGTGTGTGTGTGTGTGTGTGTGTGTGTGTGTGTGTGTGTGTGAGAGAGAGAGAGAGAGAGAGAGAGAGAGAGAGAGAGAGAGATTGAATGAGAAATCATATGTGGATGTCTGCAACTGAGTCTACTGGTAGAAGAAAGTATTAGAACCTCCCAACTATAGTCAGGAAGAATTAGGAAAATAGAGGCCCCTACAAATATTATATTTGTTTCTTATTCTAAAGGTATTATCATCTAAGCTTCATACAAATTATTAACATCTTCTATCCAGATGGTATACTGAGGCAACTTACTTGCTAATGACACATTTTATTTATTTATTTATTTCCCATGTCTTCTTATACAATTTAATTTAGTTTTTCAAAATTATTTTTAAATTAAATTATAGTTGACACACATGTTATGCTCATTTCAAATGCACAACATAGTGATTTGACACATTTAAAAAACCCATTCATTGAAAGAAATCCCTGAAGGACTTCTTTGAGACTCATTCAATAAATGAAAGATGCGTTAGCTGAACCCGAAAGTCTTTGTTTGGATAAAGATGGTATTTTGAAGCAGAAAATTAAATTTCTTTTAGAAGTATCTTAACATGTTGAATTTCCATTAATGTAGATAGACTTTTCTAATTAATCCAAATTGTGGAAATTTGGGAATGGGTCTTGATTTTCTCTTTTCACTAATCTTTTGGTCTCCCAAGCTCTATTAGGTGAGATAATAATTAGAAGCTTGGTGGAAAATGGCATATAAGAAGAAATATAAAGGTGAGGAAGATGTTTGCATCACATTCTGGAGCATGCGTAGTTTTCATTTGTTAGCTCTTGGCTTCCTAGTTTATTATTGTATAAGTAGATTTGCACTCCATTAGTGAGTTTCTGCCCTAACTACACTTTAGAAGCACTTTTGAGAATAGTAATTTCTCAGTTCCACCCCTAGATCTTCTAGTTTAATTGGTCTAGGATGGGGTTGGGAATTGGAAAGTTTTGAAAAGTTCCCTAGATGATTTCAATGCGCATCCAGGTTGAGGACCACTGCACTAAAGAAAAGAAAAAATCATGATACTTAGAACAACTGAACCAATATCTTTTGACAAGGTTTTAGGACCAGGGGCCAAATTTAATGATTCTATAGTGATGTACATTTCACTTCAGCTTTTTAACATAAAAACCATATTTAAACCCTTATGATCTTATGACACGACTATGAGAGAAAATGCTGTGCACAATTTACAGATGAAAATGGTGAGACTTCATATTTTGTACATTTCATTGAGTACTTAATTTTCAGAAGATTTGAGTTAGATTATGTGTTGCTAAACATTAGACTGGAAATTTTCAGTTTCATAGCAAGACGTTACATCTGCATATTTGATTAAATGCTTCCCTTTACTTATATAAATTTGATCCTCAATGGATACAACCTTAGCTTATGGTTTACCCTTATTTTGCAGCCAGTATCAGCTTTAAAACATTTCAGGCACAGTTTGTTTTTATTATCCTCGTTTATTTTGACGTGTTCATCACATTCCAGATGTTTACAGTACATTTCTAACTTTGGGGCCACTATTAAGCTTGGGAGTGACATTAAACTTCCCAGAGAGAATTCTCAACACAGGATGGCTGGCAGCCTGATCCTCTAATATGAAATCACAGGTTTGAAAGGTGAGGAAATTGACCTTGAAATCGTCCTTTTGCCACCTACTGGACTCCGAGCAGTCAAAGTCATTCTGACTGAAGGGCAAGCTGGGCTATTTGCTCTCTGCCTTTTACTACATTGTTTGTGGCAGACCAGGGCTCTATTAGAAGACTATTGAAAATTCCATACGCCCAGCTGCAAGGAAGATTTCTTTGTGGTAGCATATAAGCACAGTAGTCTCCGGGCATGGAGAGTGCTTTTACAGGACAGCTCACATCTTCAGAACAAACATGTGTCAGAGTCGAGATTTGAACTCAAAGTTACTGACTCCCAGACTTGTGCTCAGACTGGCAGGTCCTGCTGCTTCTCAGATGTTTGCTATTGTAGAATTGAGCTGAGCAGCAAAGAAAAAGAGAAAATAGACTGTTAAAGAGCATGGCTGTTTCGCCAGATGCAAATATGTGGATCAGGTGGTTGATGCTTCTGCCAATGATAAGTGAATAAAAAGAAAATCACCAGTCAGCATTTTAATAAATACATTGATAAAAGAGTAGAAATGTAGAAAGAGTACAGTGGAACACTTAAGCAGGTTTTCCCTAGACTTTCAAATGACAAGAGGGACTTCAGAAGCCACAGTTGGGAACTTTAGATCCTAGAGTAGGAATACTAACTGGAGAGAAATTGTGACCATTTTTCAAGGGAGAATTCTTGTGGGGTACCCTATGGAAACACCTTTGTTTCAATTTTTCTTTCCAGCATGGATGGGTATTTGCAAAAGGGACAGAGGCTTTGTTTTTTTCTGGGTCGGATTAATCTCTCTATCCACTGCAAATATAACCAGGGATATGATTAGCTAAAAATGGGTCCCAATTCAACCAATCCAAGTATAATGTGAGCTCTACATTATACTTGAAAACCATTTAGACAATTGTTGCTAATCCTACTCTCATCAAAACATGAAGTTAATTAAAAAAAGTTCTTCATGAGAGCATTAAAAAAAAACAACCCTACATTTCCCCCCAGAGCTTTCCATAATTAACTCTACAAATTCAACAATTCCAGGTCTCCACCATGCCTTGTTAAAGGAGATATAGTTGTTGTTTTTTTTATAGGATCACCTTCCTAGGATTTGGGGGACTTCGTGGAAGATGCTTGTGCATTGTACAAATCTATGCTTAGGATACTCCTCCATTCTACTCAGGAGGTATGCCTTCCACAAATCTGCAATTTCTGGGTGAGAGATTTCCCTCAGGCTAGTATGTTTCCCATATGTAGAGACATGGATACTTCCCATTAATTTTAGTGATAGCTGCAACTACATTAACTTTAAGTGAAAAGTTAGTGAACTATGAGAGGGAAAGATCAAAGTATTATTTATAGCTTATATGTAATATACATCTGCACACACCTGAATATATATAGAGTGTGTTAATATATATATACACTACCTAATACCTCCACTACTTTAATTCCAGCTCTTTTATGCATTCTTTCACCCAGGTAATGGCTCTGAGGAAATCTCTACTAGTATTGCACGTAGCACTTTGAAGAGGAGATGAGGGAGGAGCAGATGGGTACGTTTGGTTAGAAATGTGTGATTCTAACATGACTTGGCAGATGATGGTAAGATGTCAATTCTTTCTTTTTTTAAAAAAAAATGTTTATTTATGTTTGAGAGAGAGATTGAGAGAGTGCATGCAAGACCAGGGAAGGGGCAGAGAGAGGGGGAGACAGAGGATACAGAGTGGGCTCTGCGCTGAGAGCAGAGAGCCCAATAGAGGGCTTGAACTCACAAACTGCAAGATCATGACCTGAACCAAAGTCAGATGCTCAACTGACTGAGCCACCCAGGTGCTCTGGTGAGATGCCACTTAGAATCATGGTATACTGTAGCTGGAAATCATCGTAGAGAGCTTGCTGTGCAAACATCCTCTCCGCAGGTGAGAGACCAAGCCTCAGAAAGCTAAGTACCTTGTGTTAGAGCACTGAAGCGAGTTAGTAGCCTAGAGAGGCCTAGAAGCTAGAGAACCCCTAAGCCAAGGTTATGGATGACTTGACTACTCTCTTTGAAAGGTATGGGCAAGTTAGGGAATTGTTAATTTATTGTAAAATGGCACCTCAAAGCAAATATGTTGGTGAATTGCATAAACCCCAAGGATACCTATAAAGAAAATCATAAAGTAGTATTTTCCCACAGTTTTTCATTCTTTCCCCTTCCCTCTTTTCCTATTTCATCCCACTTCAGTATGTAGGAGCCTGTGCTCACTGTCAGATTCTGGTTCCATAAATACTCTGACTGTTGTTAGCCTCAGGCTTACCATTTTGGCTGTGCCCCAAGGTTCATAACTTTCCTGTTACTCTTAATTCACAAATACTGTCTTGTTGTTGTTGATTTGTTTTTTTTTTGTAAGTTATTCAGGAATTCTGGGTTCTTCTTATGATAGGGTGAATATATTCTAGGTATAAAAGATAAGCAACCATTTACTGAATTACCTTCCTGTGGAAACTGTGTGTGTGCATGCACATGCCCAAGTGTGTTATACACTCTCATGTGCATGTAATTCACCCAGAGATCTTCTTAAAATGCAGACGCTGATTCACCAAGTCTGGGTGAAATCTGAGAATCTGCATTTCTAAGTTGTCTCAAGTGATGCTGCTGGTTCTGTGGCCACACTCTGAGCAATAAGACAATTGCTGTAATATTTAAAACATTTATGTTTTAATAGAAGACATTTAATATTTTAACCTGTAAAGTGACTTAACATAGGAATTTCAGACAAGTGTGTTTTTGACAAACCGTACATCACAGCATCCAGTCAGGTGGTTATTGCCTCTGCATGAGGTCCATTCTGTTAAGCCCCGTTGAGGTCTTTACATAGAAGAGAGCCCAGAAGATCAAATAAATTATCCCTCACAGATCACAAGTTTCAGCGATGAGCAGACAATTTCCTCTTCTTGTGCATTTCTTTCCTCCACTCTCCCTACTTCATAAATGCATTAAGAACTTCCCATGTACAAGATGCCAATATTATTTGCCTTTAAGAGGAAAAGATACCTTTATTGACTATTCTTTATGTTTTAGTTGGTAGACGCAGTAAATAGGTTTTCATTTTAATTTGGGAGGATATTAGTTTTCTTCTTGCTCCAGCCCCCATGGTGATCCCTTTCTTTGACATCTATCTTCTACTCTGTTTTTTTTTTTCTCTCTGTAATTGCATTCTCAAAAGCAGTTAGTATTTTTTTCCTCTCTAAATGTTATACAGTGTGCCTAACAGTGTGGCTCAATTTTGTTCCAGCATCTATTACGGTGACCTCATATATTAATATGTTCAGTGAAGTCTTGATGAATAAATATACACTCAACTATTCATGGCATTTAATTGCCCTGGCTCTTTGAAGTCTCTCGTCTCCGTGCTGGTTTTCAGTGATATAAGGGCAATACTTGTGGGCTTGGGTTTCCCTCTGTAAACTATGGTGATGTAATTCTTCTCCTTTCTTTATATATTTATGTATTTTTCAGTCAAATGGTAACACTATTTTTATAAATAATATCTCCAATCTTACCAGTCCTACCTGTGATTTTGCAAATATCCTCTTTGGGGCATGCCTAAGTAGAACAATCTTAGATACATGCTGTTCTCCATGTATCTTTGTATTCTGAGGCAACTAGGAAAGGTAAGTATGTTAATGATGGATGGATTCAGCAAAGCCACAGGCAGAACAAAAGAAATGAAATGGATAAACACCCTTGCTGCAGTGCTTGATATAGGTCCTCATTTAAGGAAGCTTTCAGAGTCATTTTCTCTTATGAAGGAGCCATCTTTGGCTTCACAGAAAATGGCAGCATGCTATTATGATCTTTAGTTATTAGGAAATATTCACAGAATCTTGAACTTAGCAGTTTAATATTAATAACATAATAATAATAATATAATACATAATATAATACATACTGTATACAATAATATAATATTAATATTAATAAGATTAATAATTCTGTCAGTTGGTATGCGAGCTGCTCGGAAAACAGAGATTATACTATGTTTATGCTTTAAACTTTCAGTGGCTTTTACTGCTCTTACGATGAAGTTGAAAAAGGTTGAATGAAAGCTGGATTCCCCAACTTCATTAGGCATGCCGGACTCCCTCAGGCTCTCTCTGTTTTGGCCCCACCTCCTCCTTCTTTTAGTCCTCCTCTCTCACTCTTCTCACCATAAGGCCTTTGTATGTGCAGTTCCACTGGCTGGAAGACTCCACCTGTGCTGTCAAATCTCTGCTCCTGTACATCTCAGCCTCATTATCAGTTCCTTAGAGTAGACATCCCTGGCCTTCCTGGAATCTCTCTCATGTGCACTCAGAGTAGCATGAACCCCTTCTTCATGACATGTATCGGTATTTCAACTGTACATTTCCTTGCGTGGTTGTTTGAATAATGTCTTTTACTGCTACCAAATCATAATCCATCATCCATGAGGTCAGGATGGCTTTTTTCCACCACATTTTCTCAAATGCTTTGTGTAGTATCTGTCACACAGTAGTTGCTCAGTAAGTACTTGAATAATTGATTTTTTAAAAGTCTCCCACAATTTTCCCCTTTCCTCTTAAATTTTATTTCTCTTCTTTTTTTTAGCCTCTTTCTTCCTTTTTCCCCTCTGTTCTTTTTCTTTATTTCTCATTCCTTCCTTCTCTCCTCTTAATTTGTGAAGACTATTTTACTGCTGAGTTCAAGATTCTGTGAATATTTCCTAATAACTAAAGGTCATAATAGGATGCTGCCATTTTCTGTGAAATCAAAGATGGCCCCTTCATAAGAGAAAATGACTCTTACAGCTTCCTTAAATGAGGACCTATATCAAGCATTGCAGCAGGGGTGTTTTTCCATTTCATTTCTTTTGTTCTGCTTGTGGCTTTGCTGAATCCATCCATCATTAACATTTATAATTTAGCACTGTCTTCTGGCACAGTGTGATGCTATCTGTATTGCTGACAGATTTGTCTCAGTCTTGGTCTTGGGTCTTTCAGCTGTCTGGTTTCCCGAATTTTGCTTATCCAAGCATTTCATTTGTCACACTACCTGCCATTGTCACCACGTTTGTCTTTATCCTCAGTCATTAGTTTCCTATGCTCTGTCTTAATTCCATTATAGGGCTTGTTCTTGCTATTTTTATTTGTCATGGTATCTATTTTGGTAACAGATGTAGTTGTCAGAACATTTCCTTTACTCCCATTACTGGTGTCACT
Source organism: Mungos mungo (assembly GCA_004023785.1). Taxonomy (NCBI): domain Eukaryota; kingdom Metazoa; phylum Chordata; class Mammalia; order Carnivora; family Herpestidae; genus Mungos; species Mungos mungo. The sequence continues at coordinate 10,438 of PISW01015594.1, forward strand.
TGTGCATTTGGTGCTAAGAGTTTGTCTTGTGTGCTATTCTGGGTCTTTCTCTGTACACATGTGAGTCTACTTCATTATTTTAATTGTATCAGATCTCTTTTTCTCTCAGTGATATATAACTGTGATTCATTTATTTCTTGCTGATTCCGAATATTATTGAGTTGCCGTGTCTTTAAGACAAGCATATTTAGAAGGCCAGATCAATGGAGCAGTAGATGAGAATGGAAATTTATGAGTATTTGCTCTAAACAGATGTGCATTTAGTCAGAGAGCTGCACTACAGTGTGTGCAGTTGATCATGTGAGGATAGCGTGTTCATTTACTGGGGTTTGATTTTTACAATGGGCTCTTATTATCTGCATTAATAACATTGCACAAGATGAGAGTTTTTATTTTTGTACAATTTGAAGTTAATACATTTTTATTGTAAACAAAATTTTAATTAAAAATATACTGAATCATTCCTACTTTTGGGTGATGGATTAATGAAACAAAGGAAAACAAATTTATCCTAAAATGAATTGATTGCTTGGAGGAAGATCTCACTACACAGTGTTTAACCAAAAAGCATAAAATGAGGAGAAACATGGAAAAGTGCTGATAAATAAAAATAAATATAATTTGTCTTGAGGATGGGTAAAAATAGTATTAGCTTCTCAGAAGTAACAACCTAACATTTACAATTGATTCTCAAATTATTTAAAATAACTTAGAGTAGAGATCAGGAACACAATAGGGGTGTCCACTCTCACCACTGCTGTTTAACATAGTGCTGGAAGTCCTAGCCTCAGCAATCAGACTACAAAAGGAAATAAAAGGCATCAGAATTAGAAAAGTCAAACTTTCACTTTTCGCAGATGACATGATACTCTACATGGAAAACCTGAAAGATTCCACCAAAAAGCTGCTAGGACTGATACATCAATTCAGCAAAGCACAGGACACAAAATCAATGTACGGAAATCAGTTGCATTTCTATACACCAATAATGAAGCAACAGAAAGAGAAATCAAGAAATTGATCCCATTTACAGTTGCACCAAGAACTATAAAATACATAAGAATAAACTTAACCAAAGATGTAAAAGATCTGTATGCTGAAAACTATAGAAGATTTATGAAGGAAATTGAAGAAGACAGAAAGAAATGAAAAAACATTCCATGCTCATGGATTGGAAGAACAAATATTGTTAAAATGTCAATACTACCCCAAAGCAATCAACATATTCAATGCAATCCCGATCAAAACTGCACCAGCATTCTTCTCAAATCTAGAACAAACAATCCTAAAATTTGTATGGAACCACAGAAGACCTCGAATAGCCAAAGTAATATTGAAGAAGAAAACCAAAACAGGAGGCATCACAATCCCAGACTTTAGCCTCTGCTACAAAGCTGTAATTATCTGGGCAGTATGGTATTGGCACAAAAACAGACACACAGACCAATGCTATAGAATAGCAAACCCAGAACTGGACCCACAAGTGTATGGCCAATGACTCTTTGACAAAGCAGGAAAGAATATCCAATGGAAAAAAAGACAGTCTTTTTAACAAATGGTGAAGGGAGAACTGGACAGCAACATGCAGAGGAATGAAACTAGACCACACATTCTTACACCATACACAAAAATAAACTCAAAATGGATGAAAGACATAAATGTGAGACAGGAAACCATCAAAACTCTAGAGGAGAAAACAGGCAACAACCTCTTTGACCTCAGCCGCAGCAATTTCTTGCTCAACATGTCTCCAAAGGCAAGGGAATTAAAAGCAAAATTGAACTATTGGGACCACATCAGGATAAAAAGTTTCTGCACTGCAAAAGAAACAATCAACAAAACTAAAAGGCAACCGACAGAATGGGAAAAGATATTTGCAATTACATATTGGATAAAGGGTTAGTATCCAAAATCTATAAAGAACTTATTAAACTCAACACCCCCAAAACAAATAATCCAGTGAAGAAATAGACAGAAGACACGAATAGACATTTTTCTAAAGAAGACATCCAGATGGCCAACAGACACATGAAAAGATGTTCAACATCAGTCATCAGGGAGATACAAATCAAAACCACACTGAGGTACCACCTCACACCAGTCAGAGTGGCTAAAATTAACAACTCAGGAAACAAAAGATGCTGGAGAAATGGGAACCCTCTTACCCTGTTGGTGGGAATGCAACCTGGTGCATTGACACCGGAAAACAGTGTGGAGGTTCTTCAAAAAATTAACAATAGAGCTACCCTATGGCCCAGCAAATAGCAGTACTAGGAATTTATCCAAAGAATACAGGAGTGCTGATGCATAGGGGGCACATGTACCCCAATGTTTATAGTACACTTTTAACAAGAGCCAAATTATGGAAACAGCCTAAATGTCCATCAACTGATGAATGGACAAAGAGAATGTGGTTTATATATACAATGGAATACTACTTGGCAACGAAAAATAATAAAACCTACCTTTTGCAGCAATGTGAAATAAGTCAAGCAGAGAAAGACAGATACATGTTTTTACTCATATGTGGAACTTGAGAAACTTAATAGAAGAACATGGGGGAAGGGAAGGGGAAAAATAGGTACAAACAGAGAGGGAGGCAAACCATAAAAGACTCTTAAATACAGAGAACAAACAAAGGGTTGATGGGGGGATGTGGGAGAGGGGAAAATGGTGATGGGCATTGAGGAGGGCACTTGTTGGGATGAGCCCTGGGTGTTGTATGTAGGTGATGAATCATGGGACTCTACCTCCAAAACCAAGAACACACTGAATACAGTGTGTGTTAGCCAACCTGAAAATAAATTATATTAAAAATAAGTAACTAAAATAAAATAATTTAGAGTATATGGGGGAGTTTGAGCTTACTAAAAGGTGGAAGGACAACCTGTTGCCCAGGAGTTGTGGATACTTGTTTCATGGAATTAGCTATAGTTTTTCTAAGGTTTAGACCTAACCCATAATTTGTAAAAGAAAAGGGAATATATAAACAAGTCTAATCATAGAATTCCTATAAGTGTGTAAAATATTTTATGTTGAGTCAACTGATTTAAACCAGACCATACTGGAATTCATATTCTTCCTCTACCCTATGATTTCATCATTGCTTTTAAGTTGGTAAAACTTAAAACTTTTAAGTTGGTAAAAACAGTGTTTTGTTAGCTCGATTCTTCTACACTGAAGGAATCAGAATATTCATCACTTTGTAGAAAAATTCGGTATCACTGTGGAGCCTTAGGAGTCAAGGACTTTAAGAAAGAGTGGATTCCTGAAGGCCATGAAACAGACTTTGTAGTCCTCACTTGTTAGTATCTGCTTTCTATTTCTGTTTTTTACAAGATTTAAACTATCCTTTTTACCATTAGATCAGAGGAAAATGAGGTTTTTTTTTTTAGGGAAGAAGGAGATGTTCATAGTGATCTAGGTGATCTGTGACTAAAAGACACCTGGCATTTATGAATTTGATAGACCTACATAAGGCTTTTTGAGTGAAAAGGATATCATTCTCCACATTGATACTATGAAGGAATAAAACACCCAATAGCAATTTATGCAGGAGAATGTTTTCTATGTACACATTTAAATACCCCTGTAAGAATCTGCTTTCTCATATTTTATGGTGGTGTTCCTACTTTGTACCTCTGTGGTATTTGGTTCACAGTTCTCTCATAAGACTTTTTATTTCTTCATGATTGTTTATCTTTTACCACCTTTGCTATGAGTTCCTTGGGTGTGGGCTTACTTATCCACATTTATTATTTAGTCAGTACTTTTTTGATAGTTGGTTTTCAATATATGATTATTAATGGATGGTCACCAATTTATAATCTATGCCAGATAATTAAGCATTATGGATACATGCTATAAATCATATTCCTGTTTGAAGATTTTATAACTCTAGAATAGGCCAGTGGGAAAAAAACTGTGTTGAAATATTTGAGGGCAGACTTATAATCTTCATGTGTGTGTGTAAAATACTTGAAAAGGTAGCTGAAAACAAAAACAAGTCTTTGAAATGTCAAACAAACACCCCACACTGTGCAGAACACCATGCTTTAAGTATGACATCAAATTTACTCCCAGTAACAATCTAGTGAGGTAGGGATTCGTAGTAGATACTTCTACAGTGAGCTGCTGGCTCAAAATAATCTACCCTTTTCTGGGAAAAATATATAAGCCCATGGTGATTACATTTGTACTCTTAACCTTAAAGGTTTTAGTCCATAGTTTGTTGATCCAGTGTTGGATATGACCCAAGCAGGGATAGTCAGATTTTATCTTCCAGGAACTGGAAAAGTGGGTTGGAGAGAGATTAAAAATTGTTGAGGTGGAGTCATGTTAATGCAGTCAATAAAGAAGTTTCCTGCCTGAAATTGTTGAATCACTTTATTGTACACCCAAACTAATATGTTAACAATACTGGAATTAAAATAAAAAAAAACACAACAAAATTTCTTCATTCATTCATTCATTCATTCATTCAACAAATATATATTGAATGCCATAAATATTCCAGGCACCAAACAGAGGCTGGGGTTTAAATAAAAGCAAAATCAGACATAATCTCTGTTCTTAAGGAATTTATAGATTATTAAGAAAGAGGAAGACAATAATTAAACACTCACAAAATTAATTAAAATTATAAACTAATATAAATGAAAAATGGAATATCATCCTATGATAGCAAATAACAGTGGAACCAGTAGCACAAAATATTGGGAAGACTTCTATAAAGAAGTAAAATTTAATTTTCTATCTGACTTTCTAATGTTTAGAAAGAATGTTAAGAAGGCGAAAAGTGGATGTGGCCAGGAGTGAGACATTTAGGGGAGCGGAAAAGCATGTCAGAGGCCCTAGGATACAAGAAAGGAGCATGGTATCCCAGTGCACTTGAACACGAACTGGAAAAGAGTGGGAGGTAAGCATGGAGGGTCTTGATTGGCATGTTAAAATTTTTGTCTCTATTATAAGAACAATGGCATTCAACTGAAGTCAGGTATCTAATGTGATCAGGTTTAGTCCAAGGAAAGAGTTGATTTTAGTTTGTTATGGTAAAAGGAATGGAATGGAAGAAAAATGGATGAGTTTGAGAAATATTTAGGCAATAAAGCCAACAGAATTTGGTGATAAAAACTATCTAGTGGATAAGAGAGAGGATGGTGTCATGTATGATTTCAAGGTATTTGGCTTGAGAATGAGAGAGAACAATTCACTGAATTAGAGAACTAAAAATAATATTAAAAACATTGAACAGTATTTCAGTATTAAATAATGTAGGGTCTTTGTGTTTCTTTTTGAGATCGTAATGATAGTCATGGGTTTCAGTTTCTTGTATATATATAAAGGGTTAGCTATGTCAATTTTGATGTTTGGTGTTCAATAGTAGAGTTTGGCTAGTAAAAGATGGTGGCTAAGACTTAATTTTCTGGATAGTCTTCAGAGAAGAAATACACAAATTGTGTTCACCATAGTGAACTGGAGTGCCATCTGGTGACTATTTACACAAAGAGTGGGTACATAACCCCTGAGGACAAACTTATAAGAGAATTATTATGTGTCTAGAACCTGTGCTAAGATATATATATATAGCATCACATTTATTAACATACTATAACACACTGAAATTTATTTTTTTTCCATAATATTTTATTGTCAAATTGTTTTCCATACAACACCCAGTGCTCTTCCCCTTAAGTGCCCTCCACCATCACCACTCCCTCTTTCCCCCCTCCCCCTTCCCCTTCAACTCTCAGTTCATTTTCAGCATTCAATAGTCTCTCAAGTTTTGCATCCCTCTCTCTCCCCAACTCTCTCTCCTTCCTC
>PISW01015595.1:0-16262 GCA_004023785.1 Mungos mungo
CCCCCCGCACGTTTTAGCCCGTGGAGTCCGCTTCCTGGAGGCCGCCTGGGCCGGGTCCCTGCGGGTGGGGGGGCGAGAGCCTCAGACCCCGCCCCCGCGGTTAGAGGTGCCGTCTCCCCCAGGGCAGGGGGGGCCCACGCACACCCCCGCAGCCTCGGCCCGCTGACGCTCGTCTCCGCCCGCAGATCCACATGAAGACGATGCCGGCTGCCATGTACAGACTGCTGACGGCCCAGGAGCAGCCCGTTTACATCTGAGGCCGAGCCCCCCGCCCGGCGGCTTGCATGGAGGACTGTCCTCACTCGTGGTGTGTTTCTCGTGCTGCATCTGTGTGCCCACCGAGACCTTTCCCTCTCACGCCCAGCACCGGGTCTACACGGGAGAAGAATCCACAGACCTCTCTGCTCTCTCTCTCCAGTTTGCATTTTTTTTTAATGCCGGGAAAGTTTTGTATGCACGCCCTTGAGGATAGAGAGTAGCCAGTCCCCACCGTCCTGAAGGGGCCCCCGGGGTTCCCGGGGAGAGTCCTCCCTTCTCCCACGAGGTGCTCCTGGGGGCAGGGAAGGCACAGAGTCAGCAGTGCCTACACTCCAGCCGCTGGTCTTGGCTCTGGGTGGGTCTGGCGGTAGATGCCAGCTGTGTCCTTCGGGGCTTGCCCTGCCCCCCACGGCGGACTCGGGGTGCCACACATCCCCGCCCGGAATTTCTGAGCCAACCTTCTGCCTCTTTTGTAGCTACTTTTAGTTTTGACATAATTGTGTTCTTAAATGTGAGCCGCCTCAGCCAGGGGTGGACCAGGGCGCCGGGTTGGTGCAGAGAGCTCAGCAGGTCCGGGGGCAGCCCAGCTTCCTCCGGTGGTCCCAAGGTCACCCACCGTCAGATCGACAGGGCCGGTCGTCCCTTCCTCCCTCTCTGCCGCGCACGTGCGTATGCCGTCTCTCTGGTGTGTGTTTGGCCCTCCCTTCCCCCACCGCCAGTGAGGCACACAGAGCCCCTGCAAAACCCACTCCGCCTCTCCAGGAGGCAAGTGAGGCCGCCAGGGGCCGCTCAGCCCTGTCGGAGAGACACCCCCCGCCCCCGCCCCCATGCCTGAGGCCTGGCCCCACCAGCGCCACCTTGGCTCAGAGTCCTAGAGGACTCCCTCCGTGCCCCCACTCCACACCCGCCCTGGGGGTCGCGGAAGGATGGACTGCTCCCCTCGAGGAGGACCCAGATGGTGCGGGGTCAGGCTGCCTGGTTCAAGGTAAGGCCCGCTGTCCTCCCTGCTCAGGGCCCCAGAGCAGGGTAAGAATGACCTCACACGAGGCCGAAGCAGCCCCCGGTGTGTTCTGGAAACATCAGCTTGCTGCCTCGTGGGTCTGAGAGCGTGTGGCCGTGGGGGAGGGGGGAGGCCTCCTGTTGGGGGTCGGTCTCCGTTCGTGCAGATGTTTTAGTGATCTTATTCTGAGCCAGTTTTCACTTACTCTTGGTCCAAAGAACATTTTGTGTTCATGTAGGTGGCTGTGGGTGGGTTTGGGTTTTGTTTCGTTTTGTTCGTGACCTCAGCAGAGACAGGGGAAGAGAAACGAATATATTTTGTAATATGAAGAGAGTCCCTGCTCTCTGCACCTGGGGTATTTGTTGTGTCTGTGGAAACAGGAATGCGGTGCGCACGTGTGGGCCGGAATGTATGTATTTGTCGGATGGAGGGATCTCGGGGCGGGAGACACGTGAATATCAAAAACAGGAATAAGACACTTACCAGAGAATGGTGCGGGGTCTTCTCCTGGGATTTCTGTGCCTCCTGCTTTCTGGGAGTCAGGAAAGCCGAATGTTCCAAAGGCGTCAGTGGCTGACCCGTCTGTGTGGGGCAGGAACCCTCATAAAGCAGGGGCTGCCCCTCCCAGGGGAGCCGGTCAGGACCCCTGGACTTCTTTTGAGGAGGCTCAGCTCCACCGTGGGCCCACCGCACAGCCAGAATCACGGCCCCCGGTTCTCAGTGTCCCAGACTGCAGCGTGTCTGGTGATACAGTCCGGCACCCAGGAGGCCTGGGTCCATCTTTCCTCTGCCAAAGAGAGTGGGTAAGACAGGAACAAGTGTTCGTGGCGGTGTTTGGGGCCTCGGGAGCCTGGGAAGATCACGGGAGGGGTTCGTGCCTGTCTGGTGCTAGGGTGACCAGTCGGGTGGCCTGTCCCCGGTGGGCCAGCAGACCGAACTCCACCTGCACATCCCTGTGCCGCCTGCCAAGAATTACAATGACGTTTCTGCACCCAAGGGAGGGGGAGAGGGGGAGAACAGAACAGCTTCTGCTAGGGCACCAAAGTCTTGGAATGTCTGGCAAGTGGCGGAAAAGCCAATTTGGTAAGATCTCCTGGCAGACCAGCATATTTAGGGTAAGAATGGGGTTACTTCTCCACCACATACCTTCTGTGGGTCAGAGCGGCTCCTCACACGGTCCTGGCGCTCAGCACAGGGTCGCCGGGCTGGAGTGTGTTCTGGGCCCCGCTCCCGTGGATGGAGGGAGTTCAGATCCCGCACCCTTGGTTAACCAAAGGTGGGTGAGTAACTCGGCTTTTGAAAATCCCATGGGATGTGGTGGTCTCCTCTGGCATCCCAGTATATGTAGTTATATATGTAAATATCTGAATCCCCCCGTGATGGGGGCACCATGTACAGAGCACCTTCCCAAACAGGGCCCAGGCAAAAAGCCACTTTGCTGCTTGGCTGGGACATGCTGGTGACTCTACCCCTCCAGGTCCAGCCAGGATGCACCGCACCGCATCCTGTCTCTGCCTTCTCACATGGGAGCATTTCAGGGAGCCACCGTCAGCCTTGGGTTGAGGAGAGGAGGAAGCCCCCAGAGACCAAGGCCTGGAGTCCACTCCCGGACCAGAGCAGACCCCTCGGGGCCTGGGGCCCGCCCTGGGCTGCCAGACTCCGAGCCTCGGCCCGTGGGTCTGCTTTCCGGACAGTGCCCGTCGGCGCCGGCCTCAGAGAGTCCCAGAGTCAACGACTACCTCCCCCATGGCTCCTGCCACCCCGAGGCCCCCATCCGCACTCGACCTCCCCTGCTGCACGCTGAGGAAACCCATCCACGAGCCCTTCTTGGGTCCCTCGACCCACTGGTGTGGCTCTTACCAATGTTTACAACCAAGGGCCACCTCCTTCTAGATATGTTTACTCTCCCACTTACAAGGCCGCTGGCTGGTTTGGGCCATCTGGAGCACACCACCCGATTCTTCATCCCCCTCCATCCCGGCGGTGCGAGAGGACCACGTGGGAAGGAAATTTCTTGTACATATCCAGCACAGCCCCTAGAGTCTGAACTTGTACTATCGTTCTGTAAAGAGGGTGAAATAGAGCTTATTGTAAAGCTTGGGACAAGTAGAGTATTGTATTTGTAACAATATGGTTCTTTGTACACACAAAACTCAATGATCTCTATATATAAATATAAATTATATAAATAAAATATATATACACGTGAGCCTGGAATGTTGGCACCACACACCCACTGAATGTACTTCCTCTGACAGTCTGGTCACCGGCCCGCCCCGCCCTCCCCTTCCTCTGTGCCGTTTTGGGGGTTGTGATGTATTTAATGTGTTCTCTTCCTTTATTTAACTGAACGCTGATGTCTGTAAGAGTCGCTGCAACAATAAACCAGAACTTCACCTCTTGGCCCAGCGTCCTGTGGCTGCGGGGGAGGGACGGACGCCAGGGAAGGGAGAGACAGGCAGCTCCGGCTCCATCCCTGCAGGCCCCCCGCCGGGCCTTCCTGTCGGGCCAGCGCCACGTGGGAGCAGCGGGGGCGGGCCTACCGCGCCACCTCTCCGCAAGCCCCCTGGAAGCGCGCCATCCCCTGTGGGCGGTGTCCCCGCCCCCGGGTGGCACCTCACAGGTGCCCCGCTCGCATGCTCTCTGCCACAGCTGCACAACTAGAGAAGAAAATTCCACTCACCCATCCCGCCACACACGGATCCTTCTAGTCTTTTCTCTAGAATCTCCCCTTACGCGGTGATCCTCCAGGCCGGCTTCCTCGTCTGCCGGAGGGCGTCTAGCTCACGGGGACCGCGACACAGTCAGCTAACACCTTCAGAGCCTTTGGAATCACGTGGCTCACGGAAGGGCCCAGAAAGTGCAGGCCGCTCGCCCCAGGTCCCCGCGCCCCCGAGGCAGCGGTCACGGCTCAGGAAGGCCCCGGAGAACACAGGCGCTGGCTGGCAGAGCGTCCTAAACTGATGGATTTGATTTCTTCCCGCAAATGCACTTTTAAATTCCTGGTTTAAAAAAAAAAAAAAAAAAAACACCTCTGGAAGTTCAGGGTGTAAATTTTTAAACGTTAAAAATGGGACCTTCCTACACATACAGGACGAACATGTGTCAGATTTATTAACATTAATGACAAAACAAGTGAAGCGGTAAAGCTGGTCCAGAGAGCATCATTCTGAGGCACCAAGCGTTTGCAGACGTTTAACAAGGGATGGTAGACGTCAGGTGCTAGGCAGGCTGTACCTGGCCCGTGCCCTTTAACGCACTCTACCCTTTGGGCTATCTGGTCTACCCAGCAGCCATCATTCGTATGTCTAGTTGGGGGCAGAGGGAGGGTGGCTGGAGGGGGTTCAGTGGGGTGCAGAAAGGGAAAGGGCACGTTCACACCATCCCTCACCAGAGTGGAGCAACCCAACCATCTACCGAGACACAAATGAATAATCAATATAAATATAATGGAATATCAAACAGCCTTAATAAAGGAAAGAAACTGATACACGCAACAACATGGCTGATGCTTGAAGACATTATGCTGAGTGACACAAGCCAGACCCAAAGTGACAACTACGGTAGGACTTTAATGAGGCAGCTAGAGCAGATTCACAGACACAGAACAGTGGTTTCGGGGGGGGGGGGCAGAATAGGGGGTTATCATTTGGTGGATGTAGGATTTCAGTTTGGGAAGATGGGAAAAGCTCTGGGCATAGACAGACATCATTCCCCAAAATTTTAAAGATGGTTAAAATGGTGAAACTTTGTTGTGTCTTACCATGGTTTTTCTCAAGAGTAAAGCACGGGCTGGTTCGGAGGTCGTTTTTATATGGGAGGGCCAGGAAAGGCCTCACTGAGGGGGTGTGGGGGGTCCCTGTGGGTGTCTAGGGGATGAGTGTTCCACACTGAAGGGACAGCACACACAAAGGCCCTGAGGCCACATCTTGCAGGGAGTGTTGGAGGCAGTGCTAGCGGGCCAGTGTGGCTAGAGCTGAGGGGGCGGGGGGCGGGGGGGGGCGCAGCACAGAGCTGGAGGTGAACTCAGCAGGGTGAGGAGGAGGGGAATAGATGTAGACAGTTGAAAAAAATCTCTGGTGCTGCATGCAAACACACACACACACACACACACACACAGCACCCCTAACTATTTCCACACAAACCCACACACAGCTCGCACTCATCACCTCCTTTGAGCTCCCATCCCAAAACCACCTTTTTAAGAGAACCCGCTTGGCAGGAGCTGGGATTTGGCGCCCTCTGGTGGAACAGCCTGAGAAACGCCTCCTCCAAACAACCACCAGCAATACCAGATGGTGGTGAGTGAAGGAGGAATTTTAGCCTCCAGCCCCAGGCCCGTCTCTTCAGGACAAGGAGTAGAACTTGCCGGAAGCCACACAGGGAACTAGAGCCTTGCTCCCTGACAGCTACTGGTGGAGAGAGGGGGTCCTCACCTTTCTTCTGGCCAGGCCTGGAGAATCCTGGAGACACTCCTGGGAGCACAGTGCTGTGACTTCGGCCTGGGGGCCACCTCTGGAGGCTTGGTAATCTCACCACTGCCTAGCTCCATTGCAGATCTCTCTCTCCCCTCCACTGAATACTTTCCGATGGGCAAGGGCCAAGTTTTTCTCCGCTTTCTAGTCATGGTGGCTTACAATCAGAAGAGTCACAGACAAGGATTCAAATTACAGCTCCGTATTGTATTAATTATCGTCTTCCGGGGCAAGTTAATTAACCAACCTGAGCTGTCCAATGGGCACAGTGTGTCCCCTTGAAGCATCTCACAGGTACAACAGAGCCAGTCACGATGTGCCAAGTACAGAACTAGTCCTGGGGGCAAGTGTTGGGGAACTCTTCCCAGAGGAGGTGATGTCTCTGCAGGATTTTGAAGGTGCTGTAGGAGTTTCCCAGGTGCCATGGCTGGAGGGAACATTCCATGCGGAGGTATAGGAACCTGGAAAACATGAAGAGAAGGTCCAGAAGCACTCAGTGCCCCAGAAGCATAGTGCGGCGGCCTTCCACCACATCAGCTTAGCTAAGCAGGGGGCTGTCGTGGCTCCCAGTGTCGCTGGGCGGCTGATGGCCCCTGCTGGCTCGGGCACAGCCCACCCGGCGGCGCCTCCATTCCTCCTTCGGCTTCTGAGACCCTGACCAGGTATGCGTGCAGCCAGCTCCTCTGGCCGTCACTGAGGTGGGAGGTGACAGGCTCAGTGTCACCCTGTGCCCACGGTTTCCAGTCTGTCCTTGCCCCCCCCCCCATCGGCCCCATCCACATCTACTTTTCTCCAGCCAGCCCTGCCTGCCCAGAGGCACAGCCTTCCCTGGACTCTTTCACCAGCTCCCACAGCCGCATGCGGCCTGATGGTCACAGCATATGCCTGCGGCACAGCCCTCAGTGATCAAACCCAAACAGAGACGGAGAAGAGGGGTGAGGCTCAGTCTGGGGATGAGCACAGAATGCTCTGGAAAGCCTGCTCCACACTTTCAACTCTGTTTCCCTCCAGGTCCTTCTGGCTGAGAATGCACAGCTCCTGGGTGCTGCACCCACCCCTGAACTGTGTAGGACAGAAGTCATTCTCTGTGTCATGGGGTCTGTAGCCGTGAGGACGTTTCCAGCTCCACAAGGCTGCCATGAAGAGCTCTGGAGCAGGAAGAACTACCCCAGCCCCCGGGGTCTGAGAGCCACCCCCTCTCCATCCCTGGGCACACCTGGATCCTCACACACCATCCCCATTTTGCTGCAAGGAAACTGAGGCTCAGAGACCCAAGAGGAGACTCAGCCCGAAGACACACAGCTGCAAAACAGTAATGGGTGTCTCCAGTCCGGGGGGTTAGGGATCAGACTTCCAGTCCCAGCCACATCCTAAGAGGAAACCAGGAGGAAAGTAGGGTGGCCTTGTGTGCTAGGGCGCGACAAGAGAGCGACTTTCTCCCCGATGTCCCCAAACTCACTCCTTGTCTTGGCTCCAGCCTGGCCGGGCTTCCTCGCAGGTCAGGAACGTGGGGGATGGGGAAGGATGGGCTGTTCGTGGCTTTCGAGGGCGTCCGCGACCCACAGGGCTTCAGAGGACGCCATGCGCCTGGCTTTCCTCCGGACATCCAGGGGGGAGGGGGTGCCCGCGGCGTGCGGTAGCTTGTCATCGCCCTCGAGAATGCACTGCTCAATGTTCAGAGTTTTGTTGTTAAATACAATCATTACCAATTAATGAACCTGTTTAAAAGCAAAGGTAATAAGTAATCAGAACTCGATCATGACCTGATTTCTTTCTACGTTTCACTGTTAATCCATGCTCTTCCATTCTTGCATCGTCTGTACGATGGCCAACACCAGCTACTGGGCAGAAGCACGTCTCTCTGTAAGGGATCTCGGTGACATGACACTGGCCGTGAGCGGGGGGCGGAGGGATGTCCCCCCGGATATGAGCAAACTTGATCTATTGTATTTTTGATCACCTAGAATTAAGAAAGCATTGGAGGAAATGTGAATACTACAAATTAAATTTAAAACTTTTGTGTCTGCAGCCACTAAACAGAACAGAAACAGGAGGAAAGTCTTTCCACATCCAAACAATCATTAGCCAATTCGGCAAAGAGGTCACTTGCAACATGCGCTGACAGGGACATTGTGACACACTCTCCACCGTTTAGTTTTGTCTTCCTCATTAACATAAGCAAAAACATCGGCAGGGGGCGCCTGAGTGGCTCAGTCGATTGAGGGTTGAGGGTCAACTCCTGATTTCGACTCAGGTAACAATCCCAGGGTTGTGGGACCGAGCCCCACATCAGGCTCTACACTCAGCATGGAGCCTGCTTAAGATAGTCCAATCCCCTCTCTCCCCCCTCCCTCTCTCCTTCTCCGCCTCCCTCTCTCCTCCTCCCCCTGTCTGTCTCATGCCTCGGTGGGTCAGTTGATTGAGCATCCAACTTCAGCTCAGGTCATGATCTCATGGTTCATGAGTTCGAGCCCTGGATTGGGCTCTCTGTTGTTGGTGCAGAGCCTGCTTCAGATCCTCTGTCTCCCCCCGACACCACCCCCTCTCTGCCCCTCCCCTGCTCACTCTCTCAAAACTAAATAAAAACATTTTTTTAAAAAAAAATTGATTTACTCTGTCTGCCCCTGCTTAGGTGTGCACACACATGTGCTCTCTAAAATTAAAAATAATAATTAAAATTTTTTTAAAACCTCAGGTAACATTCCTACACACTCCCCCGAGAGCTGGTTGTGAACCCCCTCCCGGCCCACCTGCTCCAGGCCAGCTCTTCGGTCGGCTTGGGCCGGTCCATGCTTCCTTTGCTGAGAGCAAAGGAAGAAGTAGGGGCTCGGTAACCTCTGCCTGCCACAGTATCAAACTGAGAAGGGCCAAAGCCACAATATTCGGATCTGCAGGAACGGGAGGTGCGCGCACAGAGTCCTTATAGATGACAGCCTCACGGACGCCTGAGCGAGGGCCGCGCTGAACTGCCCTGCAGAGCGCGCACGGATCTGCGGCGGAGAGCGGCGGAGCGCCGAGGGGAAGAGAGAGACTGAAAGCGCTCACAGAGCAGACGCTGGAGAGGGAGAGACCTCGGCCTGGGACTGAGAGACGCACCATCCCATACACACAGCCGCCGGGCGCAGGGAGAGAGATTCGTCCCCCTCAGCGGGCTTGTTTTCCCCTGGGCCCGGCGTCTTGGCGACTCCAGGCGGAGCCAGGGAAAAGCTGGTCCCCCAGGCCCCTTACTCAATCCTGGCTAGAAAGCCGCCCGCCTGCGGGAAGACATTTCATTTCATTTCATCTGGGGCAACGGCGTTAAAGTGCACGGACTAGGATTTGGAAGAGTGGCGGAGCTTAGGGGGGGAAAAGCAATTTGGCCCGCCCATAGCACAGGGCAATCGGACTCAAAAGAGTGGCTTGCAACGCGTGGTCCGAGAAAGGCTTGGGGCGCCGCCATTGTTCCCCCCCACCCCCCAGGCGCGGTCTCGGAGAACAGCACCAGAGACCCCACCTACCTACACCAAACCACGCCCATCCATGCTGGAGAGATGCTTTTTTTTAACCTTTCAAAAATTTATTTTTTTTTATTTTATTTTTATTTTTTTTAATCTTTTTTCCTCTTTTCTTTTTCCTTCGTTTCTCCTTTCCCCCCCTGGAGTCTGGGAAAGACCAACACTTACACACTGCTGTGATTAGATCAATTCCTGCCATCCAGATATATTTTTCCTTACCTCATTCTTCTCTCTCCCCTCCACAGGTTTTACACTGTCAGCCTGTCCTTTGCAGTTTCTGTCCTCCCCCCTTCTTTTTCTCTTTTCCTGTCTTTTCTTTTCTTTTTTATTTTCGTTCCCCTTTTGGTTTGCTTATTTATTTGATTTCTCTGTGCATTGGCATGCTTTTGTGCCCATTGTGGTTTTTGTCTGTTGTTCTTTTCAGGGCTACCTCAAGAAACAAGCCAAAGCACACATGGTGGAGAGTCCCAAATATCACTGAACAGGGAAATAAAATAATCAAAGGCACAACAAGAGAAACTGAGACACACCATTAAAAGAACACTTCCTGAAATGACAGGCCCTGGACAATGAGTCTCCTTTAATAGAGCAATATTAACTGTGCACAGTGCATAACGAGCTTTTAACACTGACAAGAGACAGAAAGCTAGCCAAAATGACAAAAGAACTCTCCTCTAAAAAAAATTCCAGGAAGAAAACACAGCCACAGAACTGCTCCAAACAGATATAAGCAACATAAATGAACAAGAATTTAGAACAACTGTCATAAAATTAATCACCAGAATTGAAAAAAAAAACCATCAGAGAAGCTACTGATACAAAGACTAGGGCCCTTCAAAATAGCTGTGATGAGTTAAAAAAAAAAGGGGGGGGGGCTATAAGTGAGGTGCATAATAAAATGGAGGCTGCCACTGCACGGATTCAAGAGGCAGAGAGGAGAATAGGTGAATTAGAAGACACAGCTATAGCAAAAGAAGAAGCCAAGAAAATTAGAGAAATTGCTACAGGAGCACAAAATGAGAATTCGAGACCTGAGGGATACAATCAAATGGAACAACATCCGTATCATAGGAATTCCTGAAGAGAAAAAAAGAGAAAAAGGTCCTGAAGGGGTGCTTGATCAAATTATAGTTGAGAACTTCCCAAATCTGGAGAAGGAAAAAGACATTAAAATTCAAGAGGTGCATAGAACTCCCCTAAGATGTAACTTGAATAGACCTTCAGCATGACATATCATAGTGAAACTGGCAAAATATAAAAACAAAGAGAGAATTCTGAAAGCAGCTAGAAATAAAAGGGCCCTAACATACAAAGAGAAACCTATCAGAGTGGTTACAGACCTATCTACTGAAACTTGGCAGGCCAGAAAGGAATGGCAGGAAATCTTCAATGTGATGAACAGGAAAAACATGCAACCAAGAATCCTTTATCCAGCAAGCCTGTCATTCAAAATGGAGAGATAAAGGGTTTCCCAAACAAATAAAAATTGAGAGAAGTCATCACCACCAAACCAGCCCTACAAGAAATCCTAAGAGGGACTCTATGAGGGAAATGTGGTAAGGAATATAAGGTACCAGAGCCATCACTACAAACATGAACACAGTGAATATAAACCCATATTTTTCAATAATAACACTGAATGTAAATGGACTGAATGCTCCAATCAAACAATACAAGATAGCAGAACGGATAAAAAACAAAAACAAAAAAAAAACAAAATCAATCTGTTTGCTGTCTACAAGAGACTCATCTTAGACCTGAAGACACCTTCATACTGAAAGTAAGGGGATGGAGAGATATCTATCATGTGACTGGAAATCAAAAGAAAGCTGGAGTAGCCATACTTATATCGGACAAACTGGACTTTAAAGTAAAGGCAGTAACAAAAGATGAAGAAGGACATTATATAATAATTACAGGGTCTCTCCATCAGGAAGAGCTAACAATTATAAACCTCTATGCACCAAATTCAGAAGCACCCACATACATAAAACAACTAATCACAAACAGAAACAATATTTTTGATAAGAATGTGCTAATTGCAGGGAACGTTAATACTCCACTGACAGCAATGGATAGATCAACCAGACAGAAAATCAATAAAACAATGGACCTGAATGGCACATTGGCACAGATGGAATCGATAGATATATTTAGAACTCTGCATCCTGAAGCTAGGAAATTCACTTTCTTCCTGAGTGCGCATGGCACATTCTCCAAGACTGATCACATACTGGGGCATAAAACAGCCCTCCATAAGTATAAACGAATAGAGATCATACCATGCACACTTTCAGATCACAATGCTATGAAATTTGAAATCAATCCCTGGAAAAATCTGGAAAACCTCCCAAAATGTGGAGGTTAAAAACCACCCTACTGAAGAATGATTGGGCAAATCAGGCAATTAGAGAGGAAATTTAAAAATACATGGAAACAAATGAAAATGAAACTACAACAATCCAAACTCTCTGGGACGCAGCAAAGGCAGTCCTAAGAGGAAAGTTTATTGCAACCCAGGCCTATTTCAACAAACTAGAAAAAGCCCAAATTCAAAATCTAACAGCACACCTAAGGAAACTAGAAGGGGAGCAGCAAGAGCACCCCAAACCCAGCAGCAGAAGAAAAATAATAAAGATCAGGGCAGAAATATATAATGTAGATCCAAAAAAAAAACAATCAAACAGATCAATGAAACCAAGAGTTGGTATTTTGAAAAAATAAAATTGATAAACCTCTAGCCAGGCTCCTCAGAAAGAAAAGAGAGAACACCCAAATAGACAAAATCATTAATGAAAATGGATCTATTACAACAGATCCCTCAGAAAACAAGCAACCATCAGAGATTACTATGCAAAATTATATGCCAACAAACTGGACAATCTAGAAGAAATGGACAAATTCCTAAACACACATGCACTACCAAAATTCAAACAGGAAGAGACAGAAAATCTGAACAGACCCATCACCAGTGAAGAAATCAAATCAGTTATCAGAAATCTCCCAACAAACAAAAGCCCAGGGCTAGATGGTTTCCTAGGGGAGTTCTACCAAACATTTAAAGCAGAGCTAACACCCATCCTTCTCAAGTTATTCCAAAAAATAGAAATAGAAAACTTCCAAACTCATTCTACGAAGCCAGCATCACTTTGATTCCCAAACCAGACAGAGACCCAACAAAAAAAGAGAACTACAGGCCAATATCCTTAATGAATACAGATGCAAAAATACTCACCAAAATACTAGCAAATCGAATTTAGCAGCACATAAAAAGAAGTATCCATCATGATCAAGTGAGATTCATTTCTGGGATACAGGGCTGGTTCAATATTTGCAAATCCGTCAATGTGATACATCACGTTAACAAAAGAAAAGATAAAAACCGTATGATTCTGTCAGTAGATGCAGAAAAAGCATTTGACAAAATATAGCTTCTCTTCTTAATAAAAACCCTTAAGAAAGTCATTATAAAAGCCATTTATGAAAAGCCCACAGCTAATATCATCCTCAATTGGGAAAAACTGAGAGCTTTCCCCCTGAGATCAGGGACACGACAGGGATGTCCACTCTCACCACCGTTGTTTAACTTAGTGCTGAAAGTCCTAGTATCAGCAATCAGACAACAAAAGGACATAAAAGGCATCAGAATCAGCAAAGAAGTCAAACTTTCACTGTTTGCAGATGACATGACACTCTACATAGAAAACCTGATCAACTCCACCAGAAGCCTTCTAAAACTGATCCATGAATTCAGCCAAGTCGCAGGGTACAAAATCAACGTACAGAAATCAGTTGCATTTTTATACACCAATAATGAAGCAGCAGAAAGAGAAATCAAGAATCTGAGCCCATTCACAATTGCATAAAAAACCATAAAATACCTAATAATAAACCTAGTCAAAGATGTAAAAGACCTATATGATAAAAACTATAGAAAGCTTATGAAAGAAATTGAAGAAAACACAAAGAAATGGAAAAACATTCTGTGCTCATGTATCGGAAGAATAAACATTGTGAAAATGTCATTACTACCCAAAGCAATCTAGACATTCAATGCAATCCCAATCAACATTGCACCAGCATTCTTCTCAGAGCTAGAACGAACTATCCTAAAATTCATATGGAACCACAAAAAATCCCGAATAGCCGACGTGATATTGAAGAAGAAAACCAAAACGGGAGGCATCACAATCCCAGACTTTAGCCTCTACTACAAAGCTGTCATCATTAAGACAGTATGGTAATGGCACAAAAACAGACACATAGACCATTGGAATAAAGAACCCAGAACTGGACCCACAAGTGTATGGCCAACTAATCTTTGACAAAGCAGCAAAGAGTATCCAGTGGAAAAAAGACAGTGTCTTTAACAGGTGGTGTTGGGAGAGCTGGACAGCGACATGAAGAAGAATGAAACTAGACCACTTTCTTACACCATACACAAAAATAAACTCAAAATGGTGGAAGGACCTGAATGTGAGACAGGAAACCATCAAAACCCTAGAGGAGAAAGCAGGAAACAGCCTCCTTGACCTCAATCACAGGAATTTCCTACTCCACACATCCTCAAAGGCAAGGGAATCAAGAACAAAAATGAACTAGTGGGACCTCATCAAGAAAAATGCTTCTGCACGGCAAAGGAAACAACCAAAAAAACTAATAGGCAACCGACAGAATGGGAAAAGATCATTGCAAATGACATATCGGATAAAAGGCTAGTATCCAGAATCTACAAGGAACTCACCAAACTCCACACCCGAAAATCGAGTAATCCAGGGAAGAAATGGGCAGAAGACATGAAAAGATACTTCTCCAAAGAGGACATCCAGATGGCCTACAGGCACATGAAACGATGCTCAGCGTCACTCATCATCAGGGAAACACAAATCAAAATCACACTGAAATACCACCTCACACCAGTCAGAGTGGCTAAAATGAACAAATCAAGAAACTATAGATGCTGGTGAGGGTGTGGAGAGACGGGCACCCTCCTACACTGTTGGTGGCAATGTAAACTGGTGCAGCCGCTCTGGAAAACAGTGTGGAGGTTCCTCAAAAAACTATCTATAGAACTCCCCTATGACCCAGCAATAGCACTGCTGGGGATTCACCCAGGGGATACAGAAGTGCTGATGCATAGGAGCACATGTACCCCAATGTTCACAGCCGCACTTTCTACAATAGCCAAATCATGGAAAGAGCCTAAATGTCCATCAACAGATGTATGGATAAAGAAGACGTGGTATATATATACAATGGAGTACTACATGGCAATGAGAAAGAATGAAGTCTAGCCATTTGTGGCAAAATGGATGGACCTCAAGGGTGTCATGCTGCGTGAAATAAGTCAGGCAGAAAACATACCATATGTTTGCACTCACAGGTCTAACAGGAGAAACCTAACAGAGGACCGTGGGGGAGGGAAAGTGGGGGAAAGTAAGTTAGGGAGAGGGAGGGAGGCAAATCATGAGAGACTCTTGAATACTGAAAACAAACTGAGGGCTGAAGAGGGAGGAGGAAAGGGAAAGGGGGTGATATTCATGGAGGGGGACACTTGTGGGGAAGAGCACTGGGTGTTATATGGAAACCAACTTGGCAATCAACTATTAATTAAAAAAACAAATAATGTTCTTATGGCTCATTTGGGAGCAAACAGTTAACATGTCAACGCATCTTGTTGGGTGTCTGTCATAGCACCAGGTCAGGCTCTGGCTCGGTGACGAGAGGGAAACGTTCCCTCTGGCGGTCCCTGGGGTACGCTGGCCTTGGGGGCTCCCTCCCAGCTCCCGGCTGCCTGAAGTCTGCAACTGCATCACGGACACAGTTCACTGCCAACAGTGCAAACCGATCTCTTTATCCATCTCCCTCCCCGCCGTGCTCCCTGGAAGCCCTCTCATTCTCCAGGGCTCCTACTAACTTACAGACAAAACACTTAGCTCTCACCAGGGTTGGACGAACTCCAGTCGGTCGCACTAACAGTCACACGGAGACTTAATAGTCTTTGAGAGTCTAGGAGGTTGTCATGTCACTGCGCAGCGGTATCACAAAACAGCACCTTCGTTTCACTGATAAAGAAACTGACCTCAGGGGCGCCTGGGGGGCTCAGTCGGTTAAGCGTCCAGCTTCGGCTCAGGTGATGATCTCACAATCCGTGGGTTCAAGCCCCACATCGGGCTCTGTGCTGACAGCTTGGAGCCTGGAGCCTGCTTCAGATTCTGTGTCTCTCTCTCTCTGCCCCTCCCCCATTCACTCTGTCTCTGTCTCTCAAAATAAAATAAAGACATAAAAATTTAAAAAGAAAGAAAAGGAAGAAAAGGAACAAAAGAAACTGACCTCAGATGCGGTGATTTGCGTCAAGTACCAGAGGCCATGGTTTCCCCTCAATCCTGTCTTGCCCATGGTTGCCCGCATGCCTTCCCCTCTCCCCTGTGGGGCCACATGGTCACTGTTGTGGCCTGCAGGTACCCAGGCCCCTGAAATGCCCAGCAGGATGCTCGTGGTAGGATGCTCAGCCTGGAGGGCAGAGCCTGGGAGGAGGGGAGGGGCAGGAACAGGATGTTAGGGGTCACGGGAGTAAAGTGAGCCCCTGTTTGTCAGGAAAGGTTGGCCAGCATTAGGTTTGGGGGCCTGTGCAGTCCAGACAGAAGCAAGTCTATTTCCAGTTTCCTTTTATTTCCTCTATTTCGCTTTTCACTAACAGAGCTGCAGGGAAGGGGCTTGCACAAGTCGGCTCTACCAGCTTGCCCTCCCCCTGCCCTCTCCCTCAGTGCTTTCCTCCAGCTGGGAGCACGGCTGGGTGCCAGTCACCGCTGGGGTGGACCCTGAGGGCGCGGGGCTGGTCCTGTGCCCCAGTGGTGCACAGCAGGGACCTGCCAGCTGCCCAGTGGCCGGAGAATGGGCCAGGGCCTGGGATCTGGTCTCCTTGCACCTGGAGCCTCGCCAGCCCCCAGCCATCTAGCAGGTCAGCTCACCTCATGGTGCTTCAGGGGCGTCACCTGAAAAATGGAGATCATGACTGTACTTCCCTCCCAGGCT
>PISW01015596.1:0-16241 GCA_004023785.1 Mungos mungo
ATGTCTTTTATTTATTTTTGAGAGACAGAGAGAGACAGTGTGAGGAGGAGAGGGTCAGAGAGAGAGGGAGATACAGAATCTGAAGATAGGCTCCAGGCTCCAAGCTGTCAGCACAAAGCCCGACGTGGGGCCCGAACCCACAAACCGTGAGATCATGACCTGAGCCAACGGGAGCTCAACCGACTGAGCCACCCAGTTGCCCCAACAAAGTGATATCATTTTTACGCTGGAAGAAACTCTATGCTTACATGTGCAGGTTATGGATCTATTACAGAGGAAGAGGTCAAGGACAGAGTGCTAGCCAATATTTATTGAGGCATCATTCTAAGTGCTCTATCAGTCTCTCATTGAATGCTCACCAAATAACACATCAGTGAAGTTATATTTTTATCATATTTTACAACTGAGGAAACAGAATTCTAAATAATATGCTCAAGTTCACACAGCTAGTAGTGGAGACTGAATTTGAATCTGGGTTCTTTTTTTTAAATTTTTTAATGGTTTTTTTTTTTTTTTTTTTGAGAGAGAGAGGGAGAGAGACAGGGGGAGAGACAGAGAGACAGAGAGAGAGAGAGAGAGAGAGAGAGAGAGAGAGAGAGAGACAGCATGACCTGGGAAACACAGCATCTGAAGACAGGCTCTGAGCTAGCTGTCAGAGCAGAGTCCGATGTGGGGCTAGAACCCACAAACTGCAAGATCATGACCTGAGCCGAAGCCAGATGCTCAACCAACTGAGCCACCCACATACCCCTGAATCTGGGTTCTTAAGAAACTCACCACTGTGTCCCACTAGAGAAAGAGGAAATAACCAATGAAATCCTACAGATGTAATTGATCAAGAGCAGAGATAACAATTTGTTATGAAAGGAAGATACTCTGGGACCAGAGGAAACTATGCAAAGATAAGACAGATGCAGATAGAGTCTTGAAAGGGGTTAGAGAGAAAGTAAAAGTACTTTCCTGCTAGCTTTCTTTTACTTGATAGAGAGGAAAATGTTCCCCAATTCTAAAGCAGGGTAAATATTGAAGAGATACTCTTTTTTAAATTTTTTAAATATTTATTTTTTGAGAGAGAGAGAAAGGAGCATGAGCAGGGAAGGGGTAGAGAAAGAGGGAGACACAGAATCTGAAGCAGGCTCCTGGTTTCCTGCTGTCAGCACAGAGCCCAATGCAGTACTCGAACTCATGACCTGGAAGATCACGACCTGAGTAGAAGTTGGATGTTTAGCCAACTGAGCCACCCAGGTGCCCTGAGAGGATACTCTTAAAACACGAGCTGAAGAAATAAGCTGCTTGAGGGACGCCTAGGTGGCTCAGTCTGTTAAGCATCTGACTCTTGATTTCAACTCAGGTCATGATCTCATGGTTTGCAGGTTCGAGCCCCGAGTCAGGCTTCATGGTGACAGTACAGAGTCTGCTTGGGATTCTCTCTCTCCTTATCTTTCCTCCATCCTGCTTGTGTGTGCATTCTCTCTCTCTCTCTCTAAATAAATTAATAGACTTAAAAAAAAAGAAATAAGGTACTTGATCTCTGAGAACATAACAGAGACTATCATCATATTTCATTTTGAAAGAAACCTGAAGAAATCATTACAAAATGACCATATTGCAGCATGACTCTATAAAAAATTAAGAAAAATGAGGACTATGAGTTTTTTTTTAATTCAGACTAGCTCCAAATAACACAGAATAGATGGATTACCTATTTCTGAGCTACATGATATAGATCTGATTTTTTAAATTTTATCAAACAAAAAAAGGTTTAAAACAAAACCTTTAAAATCAGGTTTAAAAGAACATAAATGAACCATGAGAATTATATTGCATGTTTATATTCTAAGAAGTAAATACAAGTAACTATAGAGTAATGTAGGTTTATTACTAATAAATATAATTCCACAGAACTGAAAGGGACTTTGGCATGAGCTGACCCAAATGGTTGACTTCTCAGAAGAGGAAACTTAAGATCTATGAAATATAGGACTTGACAAAATTGAAACAGTTCACTAGGAAAACCAAGACTTCATTTACAGTATCTCTTTTGTATTCAGGATACAATATCCTTTTTGAATGTGGTCAGAAGAAACATTATCTTATGTTCTCTTTTACTTCTTTCTGTTGTCCGATCACATATCGATTCATCTACGGCAGTAGATGTATAAACTATTCACTGTTTCTAAGGAGTGTGGTAAGGGAGGAACATTTACAAAATGCACAGTTTGCCAAGATCATTGCTAAGCACTTCTAGTTGTACTTCACCATATGTAATTACCTTAAGTATTTATTGATAGATCCATTTATTTTCCTTGTTGACAATGCTGTAGCTGAGGGAGGGTAATGACTCACTCGGGGTCATAGATGGTCATTTTCCTCTGCACTGTGAAATACCATGAAGTTGCATCTTTTAAATACCTAAATTTTCTTTTTTCCTATGAGACTTCAAATACTTTTTCTTACTCTTAAATAATATCAGCATGGTTCCAGAACGTTTAAACTTTGATTTGGATAGTATGGACTACATAGAGTAGTCCTAATGTTCACAGTTAAAAAGAAACTAAGCTTAGGGGCACTTGAGTGGCTCAGTCAGTTGACTGTCTGACTCTTGATATCAGCCCCGGTTGTGAACTCGTGGTTTGTGGGTTCGAGCCCCGTATCGGGCTCTGTGCTGACAGTGCGGAGCGTGCTTGGGAATCTCTCTCTTCTCTCTGCCCTTCTGCCCTTCACTCCTGCCCCACTCATGTGTGCCCTCAAGGAAGCACAGAGTGGGATGTGGTGTTACCACCTTCTCACAGGACCTTGCTGTCCCCGAACCCACTCACCTCGAAGGATGCCTCATGCTCTATTTCCTCATAAACTTGCTAGGAAATATAACGTTTCTAGGGAATGCTAATTTGGCATTTCCTGTGTGAGTCAGATGTGTAAAATCTGGGATATGAATTTCCCAAGTTCTCTGCAAGACGTGTGTGGAAATCTCAAAACCCAAGAAAGGATTTCAACATACTTGGGGCGGCCCAAATTGGAAAATGTTTTCCATAGCCCACCCATAAGTTTTCCAACATAAGCAAATAGCATTTTGTATTCAAACAACGAAAATAACAGGCCCCAGTCCCTCATCCTAGGAAAATATAATTTCCTTACAAGAACGAAAACAAGTACATTTTCCAACCAAAACGATGAGCCCACATCTCTTCAGCCTCTGGATCTGCTTCAAGTTCCGATCTCTAGTAATGATTTCTTCCTCCTCTACCTCAGTCATATTAGCATCTAGATACTCTCTAACTTGAGAGGAATTTGAAAAAGTAACACTCTGCAAATGTCCTACATATAAGTATCAGGGGACAAGAGTGGAGAGGACGATAGTGAACACGCATCTGTACATATAACACACAGCAAAGAAATGAGAAGAAAAATGCATGGGAAGTACCATTGCTATTTCTCCCATAGATTTATCAGAAAATCATAGCTGTTATCTGTACTTTAATTCTTCCCTCAACTACTCCATGTTTCAACTTCCTGAACTCTTTATCCCTAGTGGATCTGAGTGCACAAGTGTCCTGCCTGCACTGGTCACTGAACTCTAATGGTAACTATTAGCATCAGACATGGCAAAAATAAGAGGCATTCATAGGAGTCTCTGATTTCAACACATAATCCTTTCCAGACCTGCGGCATGACAGCAAACCTATTCCTCTGTCACAGGTTGCATACAGCATGGTGAACAGCTACAAACACCCCAAGAACATTGGATCTGCTGCCATAAGTGGACCATGTGTCCAGACTACTTGCATTCCAGCCTGCACCGGCCAAAGAGCCTTCTCTTTCTCTTGCTGTCATTCACAGATGAGCCTTTCTAAATGCCTTGAGAAATGGCCTGAAGCAGTACATCCAAAGGGTACTTGGAGAAATCTTGTGTCTTCAAGATTTAGTGAGATCTACCAATCTTCATGCATCATTGTAAGTGAAGGATCATAAGCATTTGCGTCCTGTCTTTACCTGTGGAGAGCAGACTCTAGTAGGTTCCTGAAATTTCAGGCTTTGTGCACTCTGGGTCAAGACGGTATACCAGAGCGGATCAGTGTAAGACCGTGTAGGTGCTAAGACACCCGGGAACCCGGCAGACTTCATTATGGAGTAGACAGCGAGGCACGTCCGCTTTCTACAGGAGCAAAATTGCTAGCAAATTGACATAAGGAACATGTTATTTCCTTACTCAAGACATCAGAGTATCAAAAATGTTTGGAAACTGAAAATCCATTTTAGCTATTGGGCTTTCGTATTTTTAAAACTCAGTCTTTCTTCTCTCCAGATAAGAATATGGCAGATCAAAAGAGTTGTAAAAAAAATGTTTTCATGAAAAATATTTTTGATAATGCCCTCAATATTATCAGGATATGCAAGATTAGTTTTCTGCAAACTCTACCTTCCATTCAAATTCTATAAAATATGTATTGCATATTTAAATACTCCATGCTCCTCTTTAATTTTGATATTCCTAATTGAGTAATTATGATTATAATAGTGAACCATCATTATAAAGTACAGTTGATTAAATAAATTAATCTATAAGCAATAAAATTATGTATTTTAAATATAAAACTGGATAATCTGTTTTCCAAAGATAGTTTTCAAAATAAATCTGTTATGGAATTCAAAATAGACCATATTTTCTATTCAATCCATTTAATTCTTATGTAAATATTGCTCAAAGCAATATAAAAGCCACTTGGCAGTATTGAAACATTAGAAAACATATTCAAGGTTGGGCAGTGTTATAATGGACATTTCAATAATAATATATAATATTATATATATATATTAATATATAACCTAATTTATATTGTTTGGTATCCATGATTGAATGATTAGAACTATTTAATCCAAAGCCTGTTCCATTTAATAGTGAAAAATATTCAGTCAGATTGTTAGTTTAAATAAATGAGTCAATTTAGTCAAAGTTAGTGAGGCTTATCTAGAATGAAATTAGAGTATTCAGTTTCCCATGAAACTTTATAGGTGTTTTTTATCAAGTGATTCAGCACTTCATGTCCTATAACTTCAAACATGGGTCATTTTAGCCTTCAGCCTGACACTAGTCACATGGTGCACATTTACAACAGATACTGATCAAAATGATGGCTGATAAGTCTACCTCTTTCTTTAATATCCCATTGATGAAAAAATTTCACAGAGCATCCAGTAACATTTGGCTATTATTTTTTATGGGTAGGAAAAGTCAATATTTTTAAAAGCATTATAAAACTTTATAACAGATATAAGAAATATTCTTTAGGAAAACACAGACTTTTCTAATATATGCGTCATCATTTACTCTTAGACATCATGAACGACCATGAATCTCAAAGATTTATGTACAAACAAAAGCATTTAACACTTATCTTGAAGATATAAATTAAGAATAAACATTCAATTTTACTCTTTTCTTCTATTTTAAATGTCTGTGGAAACTGGATGCAGAAAACATTCTGCCAGTGAATTTAAAATTGTAAACTGGGTCGTAGTTAAAGAGAGACAAGGTACAAATCCGACCGAGGGAGGGCGGCTGGCTGTGGTCCTGAGTCTTGTTCTCAGCTTTGCAGATCTGGAGAACCCATGTAACGGAACACAGAATTCAGGAAAATCGAATTATACTTTGTCAGGAATTTTGGAAAGATACACAAAGGCGCGTGCGGACGCGCGCACACACACAGGGGCATGGAATGTACTCCACCCCGACAATTTATTCAGCAATAGTTACGCAAATTTAATTTTTAAAGACCAGGTATGTAAGGTATAAGAACTAATTCATTAACATTTTTAGCAGCCATGACATTAAATACATTTATTTAAATGCTTCAGAATCCATAAGGTCTTATCTTTCTTTAGCACACAGTAGGAGAGGGGTGTGGATTGAGGCCGAGAAGAGACACAGAGATAGAAAAACAGATTCCTGCACAAGAATCTCGCTTTCTGCCAATGTCAACAGGGGACTGATGCCCTTGGTGTTTCCACAGCTTGATGCATTTTGTAGGGAGCAAGTCACAGAGCAGCTGCCCAACCACTGAGTAAACAAAGAAACAAAGCGGCGTTAGGCAACATTTATCTCCCTTTACTGTACTGTTCAGATCCGCTTTTGAGGACTGCCCCCCAGACTTCCACCCAAGGGTTCCATAAAGTCCCTGGGTCCAATAAAGTACGTTCTTTTCAAGAATGCATTTTATCAATGTTAATTATCTTACACACAAATACACTCAAGATGTTAAAAAAAAAAACTTTTTCCTAAGTAAAAAAAAAAAAAGAAAGACAAATGAATGTTTTTATCTTAAAGAGAGCAAATCTAGATATTTTATGTGTTCTTTGAAATTATAGAAATATTTGAATGAGATGACATATAGATGTCTATATATATATGTGGATATATATAATTTTTTCATATGCTATCACCAAACTGAAGGGTTTTTTTCCCCAGATATAAACTCTTTACTTAGTATGCATAATGTTTTGCCTTATGTTTGTCAGATTCCTAGGACTTTGATTTGTATCATCCCTCTCCCTAGAGAAGAATCCCACATCTTAATGTTTAATTGAATATATGCTGACCGTTTGCCACTAATGACAAGATACTAGCTCTCCATACGTGTCTGGGCCTCCTAAAGTCCCCTATTCAGAACATTCTTTTTCTCATCAATACTGATCTCCATCCTGATGCCAGAGAGAAATTATTAAACCATAAGCAGGCTTAAATTGCCCCAAGGCTTGCATCCTAAATATAGCCATAGTTCTCAAAGTGTGTTTCAGATATTAGCAGAATTAGTATTACCTGTGAACCTGTTAGCATGCAAATTATCCAGCTCAGCCCAGACCCGAAGCAGAAATTCTGGGAGTTGGGCCCAGCAATTTGTGTATTAAAAAGCCCACAGACCAGGGCACCTGGGTGGCTGGGTCAGTTAGGCAAATCTGACTCTTGATTTCAGCTCATGTCATGCTCTCATGGTTTGATGGGTTTGACCCAACCCTTGTCAGGCTCTGCAGCAGCAAGGGACCGACTTCGGACTCTGTGTCTCCCTCTCTCTCTGTCCCTCCCCCCACTCATGCTGTCTCCATCTCTCTCACATTAAGTAAACTTAAAAATAAATAAATAAAAAGCCCCCAGCCATTGTGATGTGTGTCAAGTTTGAGAACTACGGATCTGGGG
Source organism: Mungos mungo (assembly GCA_004023785.1). Taxonomy (NCBI): domain Eukaryota; kingdom Metazoa; phylum Chordata; class Mammalia; order Carnivora; family Herpestidae; genus Mungos; species Mungos mungo. The sequence continues at coordinate 7,193 of PISW01015596.1, forward strand.
GACAACCTCTCTGTTTCTTGGCATGATGTGCAGTAGTGTTGCCCGTGGGTCAACCAAGAGCTTGCTAGACATGCCGGTTCTCGGTCCCGGGGCCATCTTGAAAACGGCTGACACAATGTGCTCTCCCAGAAGTACCTAGGCTCAGGGAAGCTGGGCCTGTGGTTCAGCAAACTTGTCCAGTACAGTGATGCATTCATACTTTCAGTTTGGCTTGAGAAGCTTGGATTCTACACAGTTTGGCCACTTCTACCATTTGCCTTCTGATTTGCTCTTTTCACATTTGGAAATTCAGCCTCAGCAAACAACCTGTGCTTCCTCAAAGGTACGAGTGACTTCAGGACGCAGTAATATTGCACACACTAGTCTCTCTGTCTGTGTTGCCCTCACCAATTCTCTTGGATAAATTCTGGGCATTTCTCCAGACTCAATGGCACTCTCATCTCCTCCAGGAAGCCACCTCTGATTGTCCCCACACTATTATGTGTTTCATCTCCAGGGGTCCACTGCCATCACCATGTTGAGTGTGTGTCTCTCCCACAAAGTCTAAGCATATGGAACAAATGTTAGAGATTTCTGGAAAGACAGCAAACTTTCTGTGTGTGTGGAGAGAAAACGCGACATTCAACACTTAAGAGTTATATAAAGAGGAAGTGCTATGTAGTGTAAAGATCACCTAGTTCTCATGCTGTTCTGCACTGTGGGTGTGACTTTGTCACTCAGCCCCAGAGTCTCAAGTTCTTCATCTGTGAAATGGGAAGAAAAAAAATTCTGCCCTTTTCACCTTAAGGCATTGTTGTACAAATCAAACAAAATCTTTGATGTCAAAGTGCTTAATAGATACTCAATGTTATACAAATATACAGAAAACATTGTCATACAGTTAGTGTTTTGATTTAAACAACAGCAGCCTTGAACTTCCTCTTGAAGTATCAAATCTCAGGTGAACCATTAAATTAACGGATATTAGATAAATAAAATTTCATAATCTTAGTATCTTTATCTCCAAAATTAAGACACATTACGATAAGCACACAGGTGTAGCATGGAATCAGAACGCCTACTGAAGGCTAAAGTTACATTTAATTGACTCCTACGTTGTGTTTTGTGGAAAAGTATTTGCATAGATATCGCCTCCATATACAAACTATACAGAATATACAAACACGTTTGTCAGCTTTGCTTGGGCTCCAGACTGTCCTCTGATTACAAATTCCTGATCTGGGATCCCAAAGCCTTCTGGGTCATAAGCCAATCGACATGCATGCACAAAAAAGAAGTTCATCCACAATCCGATGACTAAATGTGCAACTTTGTTGAAACTTTAACAAATTATAAAAGTGACTTATAATACTTTTAGGAAGGTGTATAACAGGGATATATTAAAAATGACAATATTCTTATTTAAATTTCATTCATTGTTTTGTTTGCACTGGAACCAAAAAGACCAGTCTGATTCCCTGCAGAACCGAATCAACTGGGTTTTGTTCTATTACACAGAAGTCCCTTATTCCAAATGCACATTCCTTATTGGCTAAAGAAATTTGCTGAACACGGGTTTCAAATGAACCTTTCTTTTTTCTTTTCTTTTTATTTTTTAGAGAGAGAGATACAAAGGGCAAGCAGGGGAAGAGCAGAGAGAGAGGGTGACACAGAATCTGAAGCAGGCTCAGGCTCTGAGCTGTCAGCACAGAACCTAATGCAGGGTTCAAACTCACGAACAAAACAGTGAGTCCATGACCTGAGCTGAAGTCTGATGCTCAACAGACTGAGCCACCCAGGCCCTCCTCAACTGACCCTTTCTTAAATAGCTAATCAACATCTTAAAACAAGGAATCCTCCTCATGTTGACATCCTTATTTCCATACCCTTCGAAGCCTGTGCCTCAGATTCTTAATATTTTTAGGATTCTGCCACATAAACTCTATTTATTTCCAGTCCTTCCACTCCCAGTGAAGAGACAGTTTTCTCATGTACGGTCAGTCATCTCTCCATTTTCCAAAATTCAAAATTGTATTTTTCTTATCTTTTCTTTAGTTCTTTTGATCTTGTGTTAAAAAAAAAAATGATCACTTCTAAACTTTGATAAAGCATCAAGTGGGAGCAAATTAGACATTCGTATTTCATCGCATTTTTACCATGACATTTTCCAACACACAATCCGACATCATTGTAAACACACATATGAACAAGTAATGACTTCCCTTTGTTTATTGTCATGATTACATATGACCTTTTGTTGGATTTCCTTTTTATAACATTTATATTATTTAACCTTCTAAATTATGTATCAGAGAATAAAAAATGCCTGCCTACTGGTCAAATGTTGCCTGTTCTGTTTGGTCATCAGAGTATTTGGGAAAAAATACGATTTAATGGAATAAGTGTTCTTGTCACTTAGAACACGTAATTATTTGTCTGACCCCTGAAAGCAGGTGAGTTCTCTAAAGTGCTTTATCAACATTGAGTGAATGAAAGTTGAGCAAATAAATAAGTGAAGGTCACGATTATTCAATTTCTTTCTGCTCCAAAATATTGTTTTCTCATTATTTTTTCCTTTCTATGTAAATTTCTTTGGCTGATCCATAATCTGACCTTAAGAATGATTTTTAATTGGGGGCTATGTTTTTTTTTAATTTTCTGGCAGCAATTAATAGATTTTATCAATAAACTCGTCATTTGGTAGACTGTATTATGATGCTTATAAATGTTGAAAAGCTGCTGCTGATTTCGTTTCCTACTTACTATCTTTGTATCCTTCTTTCTCATGTATAATACCTAGATTAAATCCCAAAACACAATGGTGAACTCAGCACTTTGCATCCAGCTTGGTAACATACACTATTTCTACATACTGTGATTTTTTATTTACATTTATCTTTCTAGAATAAACTGTAACATTTTTAAGGACAGTGACTGTCACTTATGTGCCTTGGGAACCTCTAGCTGTGTGGATAACAACTCTGCTATGTGGCTTGGCCACGCAATAAATATTTGTTAAATGAACTCCCCCACTGTTCTCTTACCACCACTGCAAACATCTGCACAGAATGTAGTTTTGTTTGAACTGCTCTGCCTAGAATAAATATTGCTATACAGGCAATTTTCCCAGAATACAACAAACAAACAAACAAACAATCTGGTTAGTTTGGTGGGGAAAACTGAAAGTAAACAAACAAACAAGACACAAGTTTTGTTGATGCAAAACTGCCAAATATGTTCTTCATTTTTTTTCTTCTTTCAAATGGATGTTCTGGCATTATTTTTAAAATTTTTTTTAAATGTTTATTTATTTTTGAGAGAGAGAGAGAGAACAAGTCAGGGTGAGAGAAAGAGGGAGACACAGAATCGGAAGTAAACTCCAGGCTCTGAGCTGTCAGCACAGAGCCTGATGTGGGGCTCGAACCCACGAACTGTGAGACCATCACCTGAGCCGAAATCAGACGTTCAACGACTGAGCCACCCAGGCGCCCTGTGTTCGGCATTATTTTAAAAAGAAAAAAAAATACTGCTAAGTAAATCAGTTCATCTGATTCATCTCTTTTTCATTGCTTCCCATTGCAATTCATCTCTTTTCCCATTGCTTCTTCAATCTCACTCAGCAAATTGCTAAGAAATGGACCTGCTGTAGAAAAAAAAAAATTACCATCTTCACAATAATTCTAGAATCTCATAAACTGTAATAATTATCATGACCTCTCTTTCTAATTCAATTAGCCCCAAAGGAACTAATTCCCGTAATAGAGTCACCTCTACTATCCCTAACAGCATTAATCGGGCAAAGGCTACGTGTAGCATTCCGAGGAGTCCAGTGCTTTGTCCAGAAGCATGCTTGCCTTATGCTCAATCTGACAAGATCCAGGGATCTGAGTCTTTCTTTCTGCTGCTACAGTTACCCCAGTGCTAACTGTGATGTAATGCTTATATCATGTATCCACCCATTCGTCTTAATATCTTAATATCTTAAAACTGCCTAGTCTACTGTTGCTACTATTCCTGATGTATTCTATATTTCATAATCTTTTAAAACTTTTTTTAACATTTATTTATTTTTGAGAGAGACAGACAGAGAGATGGTAAGAGTGGGGGAGGGGCAGAGAGCAATGGAGACACAGCATCTGAAGCAGGCTTCAGGTTCTGAACTGTCAGCATGGAGCCCGATGAGGGGCTTGAACTCATGAAATGCTTAACTGACTGTGCCACTCAGGTGCCCCATTTCCTAATCAGGTTTATTCTTATGTTGCAAGGGTAGTATGTGGAATAAAATAGTTCAGAATTTTTGAATTCTCTAAAATAGTAGGATAAGCAAGTGGAACAGTAATCATTTCCCAGTACAAAATAGGGGTTAGGTTATATTATCATGAAGGTCCCTTCCTGTTCAAAAATTTAAATTTTTTTTAATATTTACTTATTTTTGAGAAAGAAGGAGAGAGAGAGAGATGAGTGGGACGGGGCAAAGAGAGAGAGGGAGACACAGGATCAGAAACAGGTGCCTCGACATGATTCTTATTTTGTAGATTAATTTTATATTATTTTCTTTTTAAGTTGATTATGTGGACCAACCTGAAAAAAATAATCACATAATGCCAGCCAAATGGTGAACTTAAATGGAAGCACTTAAATTTTTTTTTTAACATTTATTGATTTTTGAGAGAGAGAGAGTGAGAGAGAAAGAGAGAGCACAAGACAGAATCCAAAGCAGGCTCCTGGCTCAAGCTGTCACCACAGAGCCTGATGTGGGGCTTCACCCTACGAAATGTGAGATCATGACCTGAGCTAAAGTCAAATGCTTAAGTGACTGAGCCACCCAAGCTCCCCTGGAAGCACTTTTAAAAACTAAATCTATTTCATGAAGTTCCTTCTTTTAGCCTCTAAATAATCTATTTGGTTTCAGCATAACCAGATAGTCTTAAAAGTAAAGAGTTTTATTTAATTAGAAAAAAATATGCATGAGTGAAGTTTTCTTCAAGGGTCTCTGAAGAATTTTTGATTTGTTGCTAATTAACTTGATTTTTTAAATATAATTAATTTCATTGATATTCCAAACTCTAAGATCTTCACAAAAGCAAAGTGTTTGTAATTAAATCAACAATGTTTAGATCATGTGATTCAGTTAGATTACAAATTAACTAGTATATTATGTAAAGAAACAAGAATACATGCGTAGAAAATGAGGAAATTATGGTTGTTTCTTTCTTTACTTTGATTATACAACGCAAAGGCTTTAAAATTTAAATGGTAACTTAAAAAAACTGGGCTAAAATATGTGAAGCTATTGAACTATACTGGGTTTCATGCCTTAAAAAACAATATACACTTAGGTGATAAAAATTAGTCCAAATTAAGTAGACATTAAATAATACTATTTGTAGCACATGTATGAAATGCAATTAGAATAGAATCTGGAAAGAATAAAAGATTAATTTATAAAAGATTATAAATAAAATTTTATAATAAAAGATTAATGATTGAAAATATAAAGGTAACCATTTGGATCCATTTTTAAATTCTCTAGATTTGCATTTTAAATTATATATTTGAGAAGGTTTTAATTACTGATTTTAATTGCTTTATAACACAGAAGAACAGTTCAAAGATAGAAGGACAAGAATTAGTCTTCGGTTCAAGAGGCGCGTTGCTTTTCATGAGATGTAGGACGTCTGTAACTAACATCATAGTTCAGAAGAAATGGTTCTCTGCTAGTGTAAAGTTCTTGCCATAGTAAATGTTCCTTAGACTCCCACAAAAAAAAAAAATAAGAGAAGTTTTATAAGTTTCCAAGATGAGATACAACAAGAGGTAAGTGAAAAATCACTTCAAAATTTAGAATCTACACACGACCTCTTGTTCCTTCTGTTGATCTCCCCACAGAGCAGCTCTCATCAGCACCGTCTCTAAGTCAAGACACTGATTGGCTTGCAGAACATGAATTACTAGGTCCGGCAGTGACTCTAATGATAGTTTACTGCAGAGCAGGGCAAATTCCTTTCCACAAGTTAAGAGAACATTGGTGGTCTTCAAATCCTTCTGTTAAATTGATATTCCTATCTTGTTGTGTGGTATACTTATTAATGACAGAAGAGTCAACTGTATATGCACAAATAGTATAAGGCTGACTTTGAATGATGTCAAGGCTGGTATTAAAACTGATTTTAAGGGAAATAATGAAAGCTAATCTACATGAAGTTGAACTTCATTTTTTATAAGTAGCATTATTTGCGGAACAAAAGTAGTTACTAACTAATACTTATCTCTTCTTTAGAGAAAACAGAGTTGAATTAACTTTTTGATATTCTAAGTCTAATGTTTTGCTAATATTTGTAACATTCCAGGACTCTTTTATGTAGGGGCACCTGGGTGGTTTAGATGGTTGGGTGTCTGACTTCAGCTCAGGTCATGATCTCGTGATTCATGGCTGATCGGAGACCATGCCTGGGATTCTGTCTCTCCCTCTCTCTGCCCCTCCCCAGCTTGTGCTCTGTCTCTCCCTGTCTCTCAAAAATAAATAAAAGTTAAAACAAAAGGAGTCTATTTTATAAGGATTATTTTTTCCTTCTTCAAGAAAAAAAGAACCCAAAAAGGTAATCTAATTTAAATCTACCATTTGATATAAGAGTTTAGCAAATGTACATAATAAAACAGTAATATGACTGGAATTATTTTTAACCTGTGACTCAGCTCCTAGCATCTAAATAAATGGTCCCAGCGCTGTCTCTCCTCCTTCCAGGGAAGTGCATGTTCTTTTTTTAAAAAATTTTAAATGTTTTTTTATTTATTTTTGAGAGCCAGAGACAGTGCGAGCAGAGAAGGGTCAGAGAAAGAGAAAGTGATACAGAATCTATAGCCATGAAGTGCCTGTTCTAAACAGCCAGTACTACTCATATCTCAACATCTCTCATCATTTAAATCTCTCCTCTACTTTGTTCGGTTTTGAAATGCCATTGTTGAGTATGCCTCTGATCTCTTGGCACAATTTCACATAAAATCCATCATTAACTCTGTTATGATACCTACTTTTTTTGAAAAATACCTTTCCCTGTGAAATGGTACCCTTCAGTTCTGTCACAGTCTTTCCTTCCTCTTGTTTTCAAGGACCTCTCATCTGGAAACAGTCAAACCCAACTCCTGCACCCAACCATATGGATGAAGCTTCCACGGGCTTGGCTGCTCCATTCCAATGAAATCCCGTTATGATTTCTACCTCCAGTCATGCTTGGGTCCTTTCCATCACAACAAAGGTACTAATTTCTATATCCTGCTGGGCTTTTCCTGGTGTCAATCTTGTCTCACCAGAGAAATTCCTTCAAAGCACAGCTCAGGTGTTTTTAATTACTGCCCCAAATACTCTCATGGCTACCCATCACACCAAGAATATAATCCTGTGTCCTTTCCAGGGACCACAAGTCATGCCCTGTGTGGTGCTTGGTTGCATCTTCAGATCACCGTGTCCCACATTTCCCAGTGCAGAACCCTAGCAGCATGGGCTTCCAGCATTCTTCTGTCCCTGGGCCAGTGCACTAGCTGATCCCTTGGCCCGAAATACTCTTGCCTTGTTCTGTATTTTTTTTTTTTTTGGTCTCTGCTCAGATACCACCCCTTTGAGAGGTCTCTAAATTAGCATTCCAGGACTTCTATTGCTCCTCTCCTTAATCAGCTTTACTTTCTTTCTAGCATTTCTTACTACATATCATTATATGCTTATTTGTATATGAGTTTCTTGTACCATTTCAAGGCATGATAAACCTCCATGGGGACAGGGACTTTATTTGTTTGGTTCCCTTGTCCATCTTTAGCAATTAACCTAGCTAGAATGAATAAAAAATTTCAGTGCAAAAATAAAGAGAAGGGAGGAAGAAGTAGAGGTGGTGAAGAAAGAGGAGGAGAAAAGGAAAGGATATTGTTTCCTGGAAACACCTTCTCTTTTTCCATCTGGAGTGTATAGCTATTTCTTTAAGGTCATTGTTTATCCACATCAGAACATCAGTATCTAAGTTTGCCATATACATAGTTCCTTCTGTACGCAGCTCAGTTAATGACGTATGAATCAGTTCAGTGCCACTGCTGTAAATAGTTGTATAGTCTCTGTGTCCTGTATTCAAGGCACAACCTAATCTTAGATTGACTTGTGATCAGCTTTGTCCATGATAGTGACCACACAACTCATTACTTCTGTAGAAAATATGAAAATAGAGCAAGTGTCATTATTTTAAATATTCAGGAGATGAAATTGACAGAAATTGGTGTCAGATAAACGATGGGAGATGGAGGCATGAAAGACAAGTGGCGTTCTGTGTATGCATGTTAGATCAATCTCTAAGATACAAGTGATGGATTACGACCAGCTTAGGGTAGGAGGCCACCAGAATTTGAGCTTGGGTATGTGAATTTTGGGTTGCTTTTGAGACATTAAGGTGGTACTATTAAAAAGACATTTGATTACCTTGACCTGGCTATATAAATGTGGGAAAGAAACAATATATCAATGGTTATTAAAGATACAATCATGTACAAGATTGTATGTGTGGGAAGGAAAGTTAGAGGGTGAAGAGTAGATGGTCCAGGAGCTTTGAGGACCTCAGCATATAACAACTACTAAAGAGGTAGAGGGGGAAAGAGGCAGGTTGTCGTGTAAGTGATGATTCCAAGGAGAGTGTACAACAACATAAAAGCTGCTGACAGGTCAAGTAAGATGTGGCCTGGGAAAAGTCTATTGGATTTAGCGACATAAGTACCTTAGAAAGTAGCCCTTTCAGGAAATGGTAAGAGGATAAACCAGAATGGACTGGGTAACCAGCAAATGAGAGATTAGAAAACCAAGACATTAAGTGCTGGGCCAGGAGAAGGAATAATTTACAGGATCCCAATAGAAGTGGATTTATTGGCTTTAAGTAAAAGGAGTAATACCTCTCATGGTATAATCTGAGAAGAGAGGCTTTATACAGCTGTAGGTAGACGTGCAGATCTTATCGCTACACAGTGAAGGAGTTCTGGTATACTGGTCTTAATCTTCAAGGAAAAGCACATTACTTCTGCAGAGGGTAAGGAGCAAGAT
>PISW01015598.1:0-15060 GCA_004023785.1 Mungos mungo
TATTATAATGAGGTAAAAGCTTCTGGGTGGCACAGGTCCTTGAGCTCCTGCCTCTTGATTTAACCTCAAGTCAGGATCTGGGAGTCTTGAGATCAAGCCCCAAATCGTGTTGATGCTGAGCATGGAGCCTGGTTGGAATTCTTCTCTCTGCACAACCCATACTGTGCTGTCTCTTGGAGGAAATAAACATTTTGAAAAAAACATAATGGAGATAAAGGTAACTCTCCTCGCTCCATGCTTTATGCTAATGTTCATCTGCATAGATGTGAGTCAGGGGTTAAGCTCCAATTGAGGCAACTCAAGCCCTTTCTTGCTGTTGTCCAGCTCCAGCAGTTCCAGAGGTACCCTGAAGGTTGGACTGTGATGGTACGAAAGTGATGAGAATCGGTGAAGGGGGAAGGGAATGAGAAAGCCAAGAGTTTCTTTCTGATCAGCAAGCATGCATCTCCGCTCTCCAGTCAGGCATCTCTGCACTGTGAGCGGGAATCTCTGCACTGCAAGCAGGTATCTCTGCCCTGACTGGAGAGCCAACATTTTTTATTAAAAAAAAAAAAAAGTATGGGATACGAAAGTGGAGTGGCAATATCTTAGACAATGTTACCTCCTGTCAAATTCTTTGGTGTATAAAAATTTCCCAGAACATAGATTGGTAGAAGACTCATGCTTAATCTTTATCTATAGTAGTGTTTGATGTAGGTGATTAGAGGCTTATCACAAGGGAAAGGAAGGCACCTTTAGCATTCAAATACAAGCAATGTTTTTTAACATAGCATGGCAAGAGTTAGTCCTTTGTGTGAGCAGGGTTCAATAGCCTGTTTTCTCAAAAGGGAAGAAAAACAGGTTTCCTGAGGAAAGTAATATTTGCTCTTATACTCACAAAAAAAGAAAATCCTATATAAGTTCCATCACAATGTCTGATACCAGTCAGCCAGGGACCTTGGGGGTCGGTGTTCAAACAAAATTTAAGTAGGGAGTAGACGTTGGTCACCATCTGACTGGGAGGCTTCTGCCTTGCAAATCTGCCTTATTTCAGAAATGGCTTCCAGCACTTACTCAGGACAGTCATTACCTTTTGTTGGGTACTTTCTGTTTCCACCACATGACACTGCGCCTATGGAATGTTTTGCCTGAAGTTAAAGGGAGGTATAATAAGAGGCTAACTAAAAGGAGGAACTAAGGTCCATGAGCACAGGCCAGTAAGCAGTGAAGATCGGGTTGTGGGGTCCAGCTGGTGACATGAACTCCGTCTTGTATCTTTGGAACAATTTTGACCTCCTCTTGTGTCCACTTGGTAACTGGGGTATTTGTTGCAGAGACTGCTGACCTTCAGGGATTTGGCCATAGAATTCTCTCAGGAGGAGTGGGGATGCCTGAACCACAGCCAGTGCGAACTTTACAGGGATGTGATGTTAGAGATCCACGGACACCTTCTCTTCTTGGGTGAGGATCACTCCCTCTAGATTTCCCAAACCACATTCAGGGGTTTTGTTACTTCAATTGAAGACTGCCTCTTGGAAGCTTTCTCTTTGTATGATTGGGATATAAATCCCCCAGTAGGGAAAGATGTAGTGGTTTGTAGATATTGAGAAAATCTTCCTGATGTTTCCTTTCTGGTGAGTTTCCCTTCCTTTGAATAACGTCATCATTTCGTAGATGAATGGTAATTCTGAACACTAAGTGGCATAAAATTCAATTTCCATCTTCAATACCAATTTCCACTCATTATGGTAGTGGTATTATTAGGAAGTGGAGATCAAGATGTTAACCTTGGAAATCCATTCTTTGTGTTCCGAAGGGGCTGTTGGGCAATAGCATTTGGGAATGCTTTTCTACAATTCTAGAATGTCCTCTCTTCTCTACAGTGCCCAATATTCGGTTGAAGTGTAGAATCTCCCGCAATCCTCCATTCCTATGTTCTAACAAGCAGGTCTTGTTGTGTCAAAGCCGGACCCGCTCATCTGTTTGGAAAAAAAGCGGGTGCTATTGGATGTGAAGAGAAAGGAGACCAATGCCTCATGCCCAGGTAGGTGGGAATGAATGAAGCAGATGACAAAAGGGAGGTCCAAATATAAAGGAAGGAGACAGACTTTAATATGTGGATTAAGGGGTCCTTGGGTAACTCAGTTGGTTAAGCATCCAACTTCGGCTCAGGTCATGATCTCACAGTTTGTGGGTTCGAACCCCGCATCAGGCTTGTCTTGACAGCTCAGAGCCTTGAGTCTGTTTCTGAATCTGTGTCTCCCTCTCTCTCTCTCTCTGCCCCTCCCCCATTCAGTCTCTGTCTCTCTCTCTCTCAAAATAAAATATATTAAAAAACGAAAAAGAAAATGAGCTGCCCTTCTTGAATGGAAACTACTTTGAGAAACCTAGTTTCATTTTTCTATGTCTCACAGAAGAGCATCTCCTTTCCAATACAACCCCCTGTTAAATTCTCCAAGGATTCTCCTTCACCTTCATCAGAAATCCTTCACATCCGCAGTGAGGACCTCTGTAATCTGATTGATTCTACATTGCTTTCAGGCTTTGGGGAAATCTCTGTATTTCTGTGGAAGTCTATGTTCATTCATTTCTGAGTGTTTGCCTTGTTTGAGATGTGTGTGAGGGGAGCGGTAGGCATGTTGGGGTTTGGTGCAGAAATCCCGGGAACACTGGGGACAGATACCACCTATTCTCTAGTTTATGTTTTCCAATTTGTGGAGGCTTTAAATTTCTCTCTCTTCTCCTCCCCTCCATGGTGTCTTTCTCTCTTTCAAAATTAATTAAAATATGGGGCGCCTGGGTGGCTCCGTCGGTTGAGCGTCCTGCCTCAGCTCAGGTCATGATCTGGTGGTTAGTGGGTTTGAGCCCCGAGTCAGGCTCTGTGCTGACAGGTAGCTCAGAGCCTGGAGCCTGCTTCAGATTTGGTGTCTTCCTCCCTCTCCCTGACCCTTCCCTGCTCATGCAGTCTCTCTCAAAAATAAAAAGAAAAACATTTTTAACATTTTAACCAAATGAATTAAAATAAAATTAGAAAAAATATGAAAAGTTCATTTTTAGATGCTAATAAATGGTATAAGAAAATTTACTCTATATGTTTTATTTCTCAATGGTAGACTAATTTAACGCTCCTACTATTTTCCTCGAAATTCTACATAAATTAATGTCACAGGAGAGACAAAACCTTTAGAATTAAAACATACAACCTATAATAAAATCTCTATTGTTCATTTTTTCTTAATAATTGAATTGTTTTATAATTTTGTCATGTATAGCATGAAGTTCCTGTGACTTTGTCATATACTTTTTCACGTTCTGAGTAGTTGTATATGAGATTAAATTACACTTTATTGTATAAAAAATATTGAATTTTTTGTAATGTTGTTGAAAGACAGAGTGAGCAACGGAGGGGAGAAAGAGAGGGACACACTGAATCTGAAGTAGTTTCCTATCTCTGAGCTCTCAGTCACCAACATTTCCGCCCCAGGGTTCCAACTCCCAGACCATGAAATCCTGGCCTGAGTCGAAGTTGAATGCTGGACCTACTGAGCCACCTACACACCCCTGTCGCTATAATACTAACCTCTGACTATGCACTCGTGAAAAACGGCACATTTGAATTGCTGGCATATCTTCATGCACAGGAAAATTGTAAGGTCTATTCATTAATATCCACCACGGAACACTCTAATGAAAGCCCTCATGAATTATGCCCTTAAAAACATTATTACACACAATTTAAGGGTATAACTCATTTTTGAGAATCCAGCAAGGAAAGAACTTTCATTTCTTCAAAAAAGAATTTTATCCCATGTATTTTGAGAGATGGAGTGAGAGAGTAGAGGAGAGGCAAAGAGAGCGGAGAGCCAGCAGCCTCCACACTGTCAGTGCAGAGCAGGATGTGGGGAAGGAACTCATAAACGATGAGATGATGACCTCAGCTGAAACCTTGAGTCAGAAGCTCCACCCTCTCTGAGCCACCCACGCACCCCAAAACCTTCATTTGTGTATATACAAACAACATTAAAGATGTAAAATATGCCAACAAAAGGTTTTAAAAATTTTTTGGAGGATTAAATAAACATACGAATGTATGTAGATGTAGAAAATCTAATGATTTGGGGTGCCTGGGCGCCTCAGTCAGTTAAGTGTCTGACTTCAGCTCAGGTCATTATCTCAGAGTGTGTGGGTTCGAGGTCTGCATCAGACTCTGCTGATAGCTCAGAGGCCGGAGCCTGCTTCAGATTCTGTGTCTACCTCTCTCTCTGCCCCTACTCAGCTCACTCTCCGTCTCCCTCTCTCAAAATAAAGTGAAGATTTTGAAAAAACATTCCTTTAAAGATTAAAAAAGAAAAAAAAAAACCTAATGATACCTTTTCCTGAAGTAGAATTTTTCTGATTTCAGTTTTGTGTATCGGAAATTTTATTTCTATTCATCAGATAGTAGATGGTAGAATGCCTTTACTTTTATTCTTTACCTTTCAGCTGTATCTTTAGATGATACTGAGAAGCTCCCTCCAAAGTTATTCACAGAATCTTCCTTCCAATGTGTGTCAGTGGATCCATATAAACCTAGTGCCATTGAGAATGAACATTTAGTGATGGACCGGAAGAAGGATGGGGAGAGTGAAGGGCATCAACGATGTCTGGGGACTCTTTTTCCAGAGAACAATTATGAATGTAATCAACACAGGGATGTCTTTGGTCAAAGCGCCAACCTTACTACACATAAGAGTATACGTTTGGGAGAGAATCCTTCAAAATTTGATGAATGTGGGAAAATACTTAACCAATCATTTAATGTTGGTGATCAAAAGAGGATTCATGTGGGAAAAAATCCATACACGTGCAATGAACCTGGGAACATGCTTAGTCAGTCGTCAAGACTACCTATAAACAAGACAATCCATATTGGGCAAAAAGGTTACATTTCTAAGGAGTGTGACAATGCCTTCAATCAGCATTCAGCACTAATTCAACATCAGATTGTGCACACTGCAGAGAACCCTTACAAATGTGTAGAAGGTGGTAAAACCTTTAAATATGGCTCATCAGTAAATGGACAGAGACTAATTCATACTGGAGAGAAACCATACACACATGAACAATGTGGGCTGGCCTTTACTCAACACTTACCTATAACCAAACATCACCGAATCCATACTGGAGAGAAACCATACCAATGTAATGAATGTGGCAAGGCTTTTAGGAAGCCCTCAGAGCTTACCAGACATCACAGAATCCATACTGGAGAGAAACCTTATCAATGTAATGAATGTGGCAAGGCCTTTACCCAGTCCTCAGACCTTACCAAACACCACAGAATCCATACTGGAGAGAAACCTTACCAATGTCCAGCATGTGGCAAGTCCTTTACATGCCTCTCAGGCCTTACCAAACATCAACGATTCCATAGTGGAGAGAAACCTTACCAATGTCAAGAATGTGGGAAGGCCTTTACATGCCTCTCAGGCCTTACTGTCCATCACAGAATCCATACTGGAGAGAAACCTTACCAATGTAAAGAATGTGGCAAGGCCTATACCCACTCCTCAGGCCTTACCATCCATCACCGACTCCATACTGGAGAGAAACCTTACAAATGTAATGAATGTGGCAAGGCCTTTAAATGCCTCTCAGCCCTTACCGTCCATCGTCGAATCCATACTGGAGAGAAACGTTACCAATGTAATGAATGTGGCAAGGCCTTTACCCAGTCCTCAGGCCTTACCATCCATTATCGACTCCATACTGGAGAGAAACCTTACCAATGTCAAGAATGTGGCAAGGCCTTTACCCAGCTCTCATCCCTTACTGGACATCACAGGCTGCATACTGGAGAGAAACCTTACCAATGTAAAGAATGTGTGAAGGGTTTTTCCAAGCGCTCACACCTTATTAGACATCACAGAATCCATAATGGAGAGAATCCTTAGCAATGTAAAGAATGTAGGAAGGCCATTAGCTGTTCCTCATACCTTAGTCAACATCACCAAATTCATACTGTGGCGTAACCTTACCAATGTGAACAATATGGCAAGGCCTTTCAGCAGTCCTCATGCCTAAACCTACATCACAGAATTCATACTAGATTTACACTTTGCTAATGTAAAGAGTATGGCCAGATCTTTACGTGACTTTACACCTTACCAACATCACAGAATTCATACTAGAGAACAGCAATGTATAGAATGAATTCAGGTGTTTATTCTCTCTCCAACCTGTACTCATTAGCAGAGATTTTATATTAGAGCAAATCTTACAATTTCAGAGTACATGAGGAAAGTTTTTGGACTGCTCACCCCTTATTTCACATTGGAAAACTTATACAGGAGAGTAACCACTGAATACTAAACAATGTGGCAAGGCTCTTAAGCAATGCTACATCTTGACTCCTGATCGGAGAAGGAATACTGGGGTGGATTTTCCAAATATAAAGAATTTGGGAAGCCTGTTATTCAGAGGTGAAGCTTCATTCTGCATCCCAGAATTCATACTGGAGAAAAAGCTTAAAATGTACACAATGTGGTAAAACCTCTATGACTACTCAACCCTACTCAGGATTACAGACTTTATACTGAGGAGAAACATTACAAAGGTAAAGAATGTGTCTAGCCTATAGCTGGACCTCACAACTTGCTCCACATCATAGTTCTCTTACAAGATAGAAAGTCACTTGTAGAGACAATTGCAGCGCTTAGAATTGGAATTTGATGTTTAATCTGTATCTGAAAATGCGCATAAGATTTAAATCCTATAGACATATAAAAGAGGAGAGACCTTCATTTTATATGTACCCTTTAACAAACTCCAGTGTATGAAAGAAGGTAATTTGGAAGATATAAATATTTAGAAAAATATATATATTGATATCAAATATCAATAAGTGTCACAGAATTCACTTTGAAATGTAGTATTACAGTTTCTATTAAGTGACACATCAAAATACAGATTTTAAGAAATACAAAGTTAAACAGGATGTATATGCTATTATGCCTCAAAGGAGTACATGTATTAGTTTTTGTAATGTTGATATTTGAGAGAGAGACAGAGAAAGCAGGATTGGGGTGGGTGGGTAGAGAGGGAGGAAGACAGAATCTGAAACAGGTTCCAGGCTCTGAACTGTCAGCACGGAACCCAATAAGGGGTTTGAACTCACGACTGCAACATCACCACCTGGGGCAAAGTTTCCTGCTTAACCAACTGAACCACTCAGGTGCCCTACAAGGACCAATTGTTGCGTAGGTATAATTAATTTCTGTCTCTGTGCTCTTTTTTGTCACATCAACCCTATCTGACATTTGTGACTAGAAAATATTAGTAAATTTCTGCTCTCAAAATACTTCCTAAATTCATTAATTCCCAGTGGCTTTGGAAAATCATGTGGCTGATTTTTGATGCAGCAGAGATACGACATGCCCTTCTTCACTCCCTGTGACTCATGCTTCATTCTCCATGGAAGATGAAGGGCAACATAATACACAACATATAAAGAAAACGTACAAGGAGATGTTGTTGATGAAGATATTGATGCAAGTTGTCATGAAAGAAGTCTTCAAAACATCATTCTTTCCCCTGCAATAAGACAAAAAAAACCTGTTGAATATTACAAATAAAATAATTTCCCACTAGTTTTTAAGCCAAAAAGAGGTGGCAGTGGTAGTGAAACACTTGTGTAATTTCACTACAGCAATAGTTAGAGAATGTCAGTTGATGTGGTTGGAATGATGAAATCCTCAGAGACATTAGAAAGAGCATAACTAATTCTCCACAAAGTAGCATACAATTACAAATACACATTTTCAATATTACCTACAAACTTATATTTGGAGACAGAAATTTAGAGTGCGAGTTGGTGAGGGGCAGAGAAAAACACAGGATCCGAAGCAGGCACCAGGCTCTGAGCTGTCAGCACAGAGCCCTGTTTGGGGTCCAACTCAAGCCATGAGATAGTGACCTAAGCTGAGGTCAGATGCAAACTGACTGAGCCACCCAGATGCCCCTATAAATACACATTTTTAAAGAATGACCTCAGGCCTGGAAATTACGGAAGTCTATTCCCACATTAGTTTATCAACAAATACTTTCTGAACGCCTGTATTCTAGATTTTGTACAATTGTAAGAGAGTGGATTTGAAATGCATAACTTAGTCTGTGTGTGGAGTTAATACATTTAATAAAACAATTGTGTGTAATGTGTTAACATGCATGTGTACAGAGGGAACTGTTATCCCTACACCAATGTTAACCTCTCATGAATAAATCCTTTCGGGAGGGGTGGAAAGTAGGAAAATTTGAAGATCTCTTTCCAATATACGATGGGAACCCGATGTGACTCCCTTTTGGAACTTCAAAATCTCAGGCAACTGTTGGTTACATCATCTGAGGAAATAAATGTCAGAGGTATAAGGAACTGGCCAATGTGGTGGCTTTCTGAGGATAAGAGAAGTGCCATTACATCTTCATGATTTAATTGAATTCCTGTGTGTTACTGAGGACCAGATGCTGTGAGATGACACGCATTCCTGTGATGCCCAGGCTTTGATCAGTGGCAGTTATGGAGGACATATTGGATGATGTAATCATTGTGGGCATACCTTTCATATGTCAGGGTGGAGATGATGCTCTATGGGCCTAGGTGCAGGGGAATAGGTTCAGAGGCAGGGACCCAATGAGATTGATTAGAAAGCTGTATTATTTGAACTGGTTTCATTCTGTGAGTTAGGGGTCATAGGCAATCCACAAAGTCACATAGGAAGCAGGGAGTTTTTGAACAGGAATTCAAAGAACTACTGAGCCTTGACCTGCAGGGGAAGCGGTGGTCCAGCGCTGAATCATTCTTGGTATGATCTCAAGACTTGCTGGCATCAGAAAAGGCCACTTTTCTACCATGGTCAAGTTGATCTCCTAGTAACATCATGTTACTTGTGTCCCCAGCATTTGTGGTCTGTTGAAATCTCAAAGAAGCTAGAATTAGTCAAGCCATAAGCTGGAGACCATAGATCACCGTTACAGGTATGTGCCCATGACAGTATTTGGAACACTTATGGTCTGAGAAAGTCCGTATTTGGAAAGTAACATACGTACAGCTTTCAGGCAGTGTCTATGGAGCTTTTTCTCTGCACACACACAGCTTTTACTCACATGGTGCTGTGCTGGGTACCTCAGGAACGTGCATGTGAATTAACCTTCTAATACATTAGCACTTGAAAATAGGTGTTCCATATTGTCCCGGAATATAGAGGCTGTTCCCTGCTTTTCTGTTTCTTTTCTTCCATAACATTAATGTTTGAGCCCCACGTCGGGCTGTGTGCTGACAGCTAGCTCAGAGCCTGGAGCCTGCTTCAGATTCTGTGTCCCCCTCTCTCTGACTCTCCACTGCTCATGCTGTCTCTCTCTGTCTCTCAACAAACAAACAAACAAAAAGAATGACACAGCGATCTTGCAGTGGTTTGCTTGTAGTGTGTTTGAAGTTATATGTTAGTGAATAACAGTGAATGGATTTTCATGCGTGAACAGTGATGTATAGTAGATGAAGTGTTCTACAACACCAGCCTTAGCCACCCCCACCTTCATCAAGGTAAACAGACAGGAACACAAAGTACAATAGACCCTTGAACCTCATGGGCTTGAACTGTGTGTCCACTTACAGTCAGATGTTTTTACAGGACAGTATTGTAAATATAGTTTTTCTTCCTTCTAATGTTCTAATATTTGAATGTTCATGACAAGGTTTCTTGTTAACAGTAGGCTGTTAAAATAAAGTGTTAGGGAGTCAAACTGACACGCAGATTTTAACAGCATGGGTGGTGGGTACACTGAACTGCATAGTTGAAAGGTCACTTGTACTTCTAAAACAGTGGAACGAAGCAATGAACTTTGCTGTTCCTCTTTTACTTTACTGGAGCAATAACATTTGTACAGGCAGATACCTTGCTATAGGCACTGTTGAGAAAGTCTAGAGGATCATCACCCTTGAGAGAGAAAAAAGTGAGACAAGACATCAGTGAGCTTGAGGACTAGAGCTTCTCTTAAGCCTCCCCATACATCTGTGTTGCAGTTGAGAAATCCCAGTGTTTGAGGAAGTCTGAAGAACATTATTAAGTGAGGAAAGGGGACTGAGAGGAGATCAGAGTTCCACAATTGTACATCAGTTAACCTCCCATGTCAACGTGTCTGGGTCAAGGTTTTGTGACTGAGGTGATGAGAAGAATTGAACAAGGAGCATACGAAAGTCTCTGATGATACATGAAACCCAAAGCTCAAATACACCTTTATATATTACATATATAAGTGCTCTATTTGGCTTAGTATTTGAATAAAACAGATTTATTATTAATTAGTTAACAGAGAGAGAGAGAGAGAGAGAGAGAGAGAGATCGAGAACGAGAGAGCGCAAGCATGAGCGTTGCAAAGGACTGGAGCCAAATTCAAGAGTTAGACTTAACTGACACATCCACCCAGACATCTCGATGCTTACATTTAGATTATGGTTCCCATACTGTTTGGAGACTTATTTCACAGCAGTTATTATGTCCTTTGAAGATCACCAGGGTCCTGACATCAACGTGACCTACCAATTATACTAGGTTCAACACGTCATTTTCTCTGTACACTGTCTCATTCCTCCACCATAAGGTTATTTTTTTTTCTCATTTATTGCAAGTGTCTTAGGAGGATTTACTGAGAGAGGTCATTTCTTCCGGAAACTCCCATGTTTCACTTTCTTTCTAGTCTGTTTTGTAAATTGAAGGCTTTCTCCCGAGTTTGCTAGAGACAATGGTGTGTAAAGTGGAGATTATCAATCAGTCCGGGCTCAGTCCTACAAGTCCCATTTTATTCCACACTATCATAGACACAGTCTTCTTTATCACTGCTCTGTTGCTTCAGACAAAGAAAACATGTGTCATTTATGTTCTACTGCCTGAAAATGGTACAATATAACTCAGCAGGAAAGATAAATGAGAAAAAACGTTTGGTGATGTAGGAGACTAACAAACAATAGCTATGTTGTTTAAATAGTTACGTGTTTGTCTCTATGGTGTGTTTGCAACACACTATAACCTTCTTCCACAAATAGATTATGAAGTTTTATGCCGCTGAAAACTTTTCTTAGTTTCAATGCCAATTAAAAATTTTACTCTATCACTTTTATTCATGTTTATTCAATTTGTGATTTTTATGCTTTATGTTGTTAGTTCACCGACTTCTTTTGGTTGATCAGTTCTGTGTTTTAATTGTGTTTGCATTACCCTGATCATTTTGAAGCCTGCTCTGAACCTTTTTTTAGGGTTGCTTGTGTTTAACACTCTGTGTTCCTCTTGGATGAATTCAAAGTCAGACATGCTGAGGTAAAAGTCAGGCTCTACTATGACAGAGGCTTTGCCAAGATACTTTTTAATAGAGGAAGAACAGTTTTCCTGATCTCTCAGGTTACTGTCGATTCATGGGTGAATTTATGCAAATCTGTTAGAGTGGTATGTAGTGTGTAGGGATTGTTTCTGTTCTTTATGTTAGAAGTTGTAGTTTCCACAATATTCTTTACATTCAAAATCATTGTTTTTAAATAAATTCTTAAGTATGGGTCCTTTTTAATATTTGTTTGTTTGCTTGTTTATTTATTTATTTTGAGAGAGAGAACGATAACAATAGAGGAGAGAGAGAGAGAGACATTCCAAGCAGACTCAATGTGGACTGTGAACACTCCATCTCATGACCTTTAAATCACAATGTGATGTGAAATAGTCAGCTGCCTAACCAACTGAGACCCCCAGGTGCCCACAAAATATGGGTCCTTAGTTTTTTAAATATTTATTTATTTTTGAGAGACAGAGTGCAAGTGGAGAAGGGCTAGAAAGAGGTGGAGATACAGAATTTGAAGCAGGCTCCAGGCTCTGAGCAGTTAGCACAGAGCCCAATGCAGGTCTTCACTGCTGAACTCTGAGATCATGACCTGAGCTGAGGTCTGATACTTAAGTGACTGGGTCACTCAGGCACCCCCCAAAAATATAGTTTTTGAACTAAAGATGTTGGCACCTATTGCACTAATGAGTGTGAAGAAAACTCAGACCCCATGCAGAAATCCAATTCAGAATAGGAATTTTAACAAGGTTTTCAGTTAGCTGTCCTACACATTAACATAGGAGATGTTCTCGTGTAACTCACCCATCACTTTTCCAATATTCTATGCCTTTCTTTATGTCTATAGTGCATTATTTTGATAAATACAGCTTTGCAATAGGTTTTCAATTTTTAAAAATGTGTGGCAACCAATGTACACTTTTTTTTTTTTAAGATCATTCTCAGTACATGGTTTCTGGTGATATCTATATGCATATTAGGCTTAAGTATTGATCTTTCTGCCTAAAATGCCATTGAGATTTTGATAGAGATTACATTTAATCTGTACATCACTTTGAGTAGTATTGACAGCTCAGTAAATTGTTTTTCATCTTTTTTTTTTTTTTTTTTTTGAGAGAGAGACAGAGTGCAAGTGGGGCAGGGGCAGAGAGAGACAGAGACAGAGAATCTGAAGCAGGATCCAGGCTCCAAGCTGTCAGCGTAGAGCCTGATACAGGACTTAGATCCACCAATTACGAGATCATGGCCTGAGCCAAAGTTGGACGCTTAACCAACTGAGCCACCCTGTGCCTCAACTGCTTGCTACTGTTAAGTGTTCTTATGCAAGAACATGGATGTGGTTCCAGTTTTTTTTTTTTCAATTCCTGCACCATGTTTTCCAGTTCCAATCACAGCAGTTATGACATCTATCTTATATTAAATCCTATACATTTGTATTCTATGTATGCTATTGTAACTGTAAGTATTTTTACTTGGGGAATTAATATCTGTTGTGTATAAATAGTTAATTTTTAAGTGTTGAGTTTATATTCTCCAATATTGTAAGATCTGTGTGTTTTACCAGGTTTTTCAAAGCAATAATTCTTCACAAAAGAGGATGATGGAAGTGATGTGTGAGGAACCTAGGCTCATCACATCCCACAAACACAACTAGATAGCTCCCAAATCATCCTGAATACCCCAAAAAGCAACCTGAAGACTGACAGAGGAACTCCCCCACTAAGGAGAGAGAAGAGGCGCAAAGACTGTAGGTGATACAGAGACATGGCTTAGAAAGAAACAGATCGTACTGCTATGGAGAGCAGGCAGTTGTGGTTGTGGAGAAAGGCAAAGAAAGAGGAGAATACAAGGAATGCACAGGAGAATGTTTCTCCAAAGCCAGTGGCTAGGAAAATGAGAGGGGCTGAAGTCTGTGGGTCCTTCATGCAGAATGGCATAAATCCTAGGGTTTTAAAGCTCAGCAGGAGAGAGGAGGGCCCTGCGCTGCTTCTGGAAAGAAGCAAGCATGCAAGGTGCTCAGACAGCTTAGAAACAGAGATCTGAAGATCACTGGGAGGCACACAGGGGTAAGATTATTCACTACTCTAGGAAACTTTCATCAGGGACACCATTCACTGAGATGCCTGCCTGAGAAGAACAGAGATGGAAGGCAACATTTCCTTTCTCCACCCCTTGGCATAAACAGAATCACCTTTGTGGGGATACTGGCGGTCTATGTTGCCTACAGCAGGCCCTGTCCCCCTGTGCTGTGATGGGAGTGCCCTTCGGAGTCAAGCTTGCCCAGGCCCAGCAAGGTCAGCCCCTCTCCAGAAATCCTTCATAGGCCCCTGGCCACACCATGTCTCTTGACCAGACCCATCTGCAGGGCCTCAGTTCTGGTAGCAATGGTATCAGGTAGGATTTCACCAACAGACCTCAGAACACCTAGAGAACATTTGCCACAGTCAGGCCAGACACCAAACACCGTCCCCAGCAGGCAAGGAGAGCATTTGCACATCACTGGCCTACAGTGAGTAGATAACTGGGTTTTTGAACATACAGAGTGTAAGAGTTACCTTAAGGTGGTGACCGAGCAGCCATTTTGGTGTGGGTCAGAGAACTCCATGCACCGACAACCCCCACCCCCACCTGCAGACCTGGAATGTCCGAGTCATTTGAAAACAGTGCCCTTATTTAGTGATCTGCCCTCCCGGGACCAAACCAGGAAGTCTTTCACCAATAAAATGCCTCGCCCCTCCCCACCAGGGGCAACTTCCCAGACTCCCCACTCCTGGGGTCATGGAACCTCGTCCGGGAATAGTAGAACCCAATAAAGGCTTTCTTGGCTCCATAACTTGGTCTCTTTCTTTCCTCTGTCTCTGCTTCCATCTACTAAATCTTACATTTGGTGCCGAAACCCTGGAGGAGATAGCAGCTCAGCAGCTGGTTTCTAGCTTAGCTCTCTCCTTCCCAATTCAGGGATCTCACCTTGGTGCCAAAATGGAAACTGCCCCGCCAGGCCAGGGCCCTCCTGTTGAGCTTCTGGTCCAGGATCCGAACTTTACCCCACCAACTAATTGGTTCAGTTCCCAGATTATCCGAGCCTTTGTAGGGGATCCTGTCTGAAATTGTGGCCCTGTCAGGACAACCCCTCTGCCATAGCCCCAGGGGCTACTCTGGAGGTATAGCCCCAGGGGCTATATCCTCTCTGGCCTCCTGGGTTGGGGAGACGTTCCTGACCCTAGTATGAGCCAACCCTCTGTTCTGAGTCTCGAGTCTGAACACAGGGATGCCTACTTCAGTCCTGAGACTTTAGGCCGGATATTATGGGGACTTCCCAATCTAAGCCAGAACTCGAAAAATGTGTGCTCACCCCTTACAATGCCTCCTAAAGAACTTCTGGCTTCTTGGTTACGCTGGTGACCTTTGCTGCAACTGCCTAATATGCCTCTGTACGGTTGTATGGCCCCTCTACAAGCTGGACCACTAATCCCAATGGCCCCCAGAAGGGTCCCTCGATTTCTAAATTCTTACCGACTTAGATAATTTCTGTTGGAGGTAGGGAAAATGGAATGGGATGCTATATGTTATGGCTTTTTGGGATCTGCACTCTTGCCCTGACCTTTGTTCTTAGCTCGTGACCCACAACCCCTGCCCCCGGAGCCCCTCCCATCCCCCTCTCCTGTCTCTGATCCCCTAGATGACCTCGCTGCCCCTCCTTCCTATAACCATATAACCTCCCTA
>PISW01015599.1:0-16888 GCA_004023785.1 Mungos mungo
GAGGGTTGACGACTCCAGGATGGGCAAGCAGGCTAGAAACCTCCTTCTGGGATACTGGGATAAAAGAGTGGTGAACAGAGAACTGTGGACCAGAAGGGGCAGGCAGTGATTCTTTTTTCCCCAAAACCTTATCAGCAGACTGAGTGGGTGGGCAGGAAATTCACCGGGACGCTGCCAAGCTGTTAGACAGGTGTTCTGTTGAACTTACAGGGATCCTGTTTGGGCACCAGTTGGACTCACCAGAAAGTCACTGGGAAGATTCCAGCAGAAGGGAGGGTGCTAGGAAACTCTGGTAAGCTGCCTGGAACTCCCAAGGAGGATCCAAAAAGATGGCCATGGGAATCCTCTTAATGAAGACCCTTGTAGAAGGCGACTGAAACTCATGGGAGTGAACTCCAGCAGGTGCCAACATGTCAATGCACTAGCCCCTCACTGGAACAAAAGGCAGCACAGCTTTCCACAATCAGGAAAGAGAACCTGTCTTCCTCGAGGGCTCTCTTTTTAAAAAAATTATTTAAACCAAGTTAACGTATAGTATAATAATGGTTTCAAGAGCAGAATTTAGTGATTCATCACTTACATAGAACATCCAGTGTTCATCCCAACAAGGGCCCTCCTTAATGTCGATCACCCATTTAACCCGACCACCACCCAGCACCCCTCCATCATCCCTCACTCTGTTCTCTGTATTTAAGAGTCTCTTGTGGTTTGCCTCCCTATTTTTTATCTTATTTTTACTTCCTTACCTCTATGGTCATCTGTTTTGTTTCTTAAATTCCACATTGAGTGAAATCATATATTTGTCTTTCTCAGACTTATTTTACTTAGCATAATACACTGTAGTTCCACCCACATTGTTGCCAATGGGAGATTCCATTCTTTTCCATCACTGAGTAGTATTCCATTATATATATTTCACATCTTCTTTAACCATTCATCAGTCAATGGACATTTGGACTCTTTCCATACTTTGGCTATTGTCAATAGTGCTGCTATAAACATTGGGGTGCATTTGCCCCTTCAAATCAGCATTTTTTTTTATCCTTTCGATAAATACCTCATAGTGCAACTGCTGGGTCACAGGGTAGTTCTATTTTTAACTTTTTAAGGAACCTCCATACTGTTTTCCAGAGTGGACTGCACCAGTTTGTATTCCCACCAACAATACAAAAGGGTCTCCTTTCTCCACGTCCTTGCCAACATCTGTTGTTTCCTGAGCTGTTCATTTTAGCCATTCTGACAGGTGTGAGGTGTTATCTCATTGTGGTTTTGAGTTGTACTCTGGAGCCCTTTTAAGGAACAAAGTGTTTGAGTGTCACTTAGGACAAGGACGGACAGATTTGGAGTGGAGAAGCAATGGATCAGTGGCTCAAGTACTGGATCTCCATGCAAGGTCTTCCCAGTGATCCTTTCCATTAATGATCGTGGCCCTGGACATATTTGCTCCCCCATTCTAGACATACAAGGTTTTCTGTTCCCTCCCTTTAGCTGCAATGACTCTTCATCCTTGTTCTGAGGGTGAGAGGCTGAGCTGCTTCAGGATGATATGAGAGATGCAAGGCCTGGAAGAGAACCTTCCTCTGTTCTCTGGACTTGCCTTCAACTTTCCTTGTGGGCATCCAGTGAGGCCTACGAAAAGCCTTCAAGTGGGTAGGAATGCCCTTCATGCCTGCGCAACTCAGTGTGTCCATACTCTCACAGAGGTCCACAATCAGCCACTAGCATGCTGTTTAAAAATGCAGCTCAAGGGGCGCCTGGGTGGTTCAGTTGGTTGAGTGACTGACTTCGGCTCAGGTCATGATCTTGTGGTTCACAGGTTTGGGCCCCACGTCGGGCTCTGTGCTGACAGCTTGCTCAGAGCCTGGAGCTTGCTTGGGATTCTATCTCCTTCTCTCTCTGCTCCTTCCCCATTTGTGCTCTCTGTCTCTCAATAACAAATAAATGTAAAAAAAAAAATGCAGCTGAATTCTTCCTACTTTGTGGACTACCCCCCTTCCAGAACCCAACAGCTGCTCCCAATGAGCAAGCCCTCCTGTCTAGTCCTCCTTAGTGTCTCTCTTTGCTTTGATTTGGGGTCCATTGGTTTCACTGTGACCTCAGCTCTCTGATGAATTCAAGAAAAGTTGTGACTTTACAGATTATCCACTAGATGTTGTTAAGTTGGAAGCAATGCTCCTGCTAGCTTTTCACATTGTAAGAAGAGGAGAAACCCACCCATAATATGTTATGTTTGAAGAAGAGTGAAGGAATAAATATAAGTAATGCTTAAAAAAAAAAAGTAAAACATTTCTAAGTCATCCAAAAGAAGATTTTTGGACTGTCATGGCTTCCTAGTTATTTAATACTCCAGTTAAAATGTGTGAAGTTTAATACAATAGGTTTATATTTAATACAAACAGGTTAGACTAAACCAGAACCAGGAGACTCTTATTCAAATTTCCTTTTAAAACATCTTGTTTGAATTGGACACCTATATCATAACACTGAATATTCAGTTCATTATTCATAAGAGAATTATTCACTTATTTGTGTTCATATATTCATCTATTCATACATATGCACATATTTGTACCCAAATACTTTGTACTATATGCTGACGTTAGAGAAGAAAAAATAAATTAAAAATTAAAGTACCAATTCCACATCACAATTTAGAGACCTGAATGTCTTCAAAATATCTTTTTTTGTATGATCTTTCTCTTTTATCTTGGTTCTCAAGTTATCTTCTGCTCAGTGCTGGGTATTTTATATTTCCTATTCATCAAAAAACTTGGCAGGCAGTTTATATTTTAAGAATATAATAAACCTTGCTTTCCTTTTTTAAAACTCCAATATGGTTCAAATTATTCTGTAATTTAGCAGTGTAATAAATGGGTAACCATAAATGTTTACACTCAATTGTGTTACGTAGAGTCAAATCTTCCATCTCCCTCACCTGAAATAACGTCTTCTACCTGGTCTCCATCATCCATTTTTAGCGGCCCAACCAATCTATTTCACCATGTTCTAGCTCATAACTCTATATAGGAAATGTGACCTCCAACCTCTTCAGAGTTTTTCATAGCAATTACAGTAAAGCCCAAAGCCTGGAACTAGTTCTAAAATTCCCCAAATGATCTGGTTTTTACATCCCATACTTACTCTTTACATGCAAAAACACACTTTTCTCTATCCCATTGTTTGAAAGTTTTATTATCCTTCCTGCCTCACGATGTGAAAGCTGCTCTCTCTGGCAATAATGCTTGCTCACAGTCAATAATCAATAATTTTATGTTTCCTCACCAATCATCATCTTTGCTGAAACTAAACAATGTGGTCTACCTAAATACGTACATACATACATAAATTTTGTAAAGAAGGAAACTTTACTTTTTCCCTCGTACTATGTACCAAGATTACTGTATCATCACTCCTAGCCTGCCAGCCGATGCTGGTGTGTGACCATCCTCACTGCCAGATTGAAACAAACTGAGGTCAGTAATGGTGTTGACCTTTCTATACTAGATTCTCTGAGGACCAGGAGATTTGGCAATATTGAAGATAATAAAAATTGGAAAGTATGCTGAATAGTGTTTCAAACAGTGAAACAAACTCTTATTCAAATACATTTTTGCCCTCTTTCTAATTGGCTGAAATAAGATCTGTTTTTAAAACGTTATGTGTTTTGTGTTGTTTCCTATCACAGTAAAACCTTGGACTGCAAGTATCTTGTCCTGAGAGTGTTCCACAAGATGAGCAAACATTTCTAATAAATTTAACTTGATAAATGAGCGATGTCTTACAATATGAGTGGTATGTGACATTCTCACAACTAAGCCAAAAGTTCTCTTGTTCTCTCTCTCATTCTCTCTCATTCTCTCTCTCTCTTTCTCTCATTCTCTCTCTCTCTCTCTCTCTCTCTCTCTCTCTCCAGGATTCTGGATGATTGTCTCCCATGCTGAGATGCTCAGTCTCAGGCCACAGTGTTTGGAAAAAATGGTGATTTTTCAGAATGTTGGAAGGTGCCCACAATTGGCACCAGTGTATTTTGTGTCACTTCAAAGCACCTATAGACAATCCTTTGCTTTTCCGTACAAGAGTTAGCTTAGAAATGCTTTGCTTCATTCTAGGTCAGGCTGCCTGCAGATATAGACTCTTACCTCTGCTGCCTTATTGCCAGTTACATTAAATACAGTAGATGACAAGAGTTTATTAATCCTGTACTGTAGTCAGTATCCATGCAAGAGTATACAATGGTCCACATGCAGAAAAAGTTTGAAAAGAAAGACAGTAAGAAGGAGATGATTATGGTGGAAGTTAAGAAGGAAATCATCAAGAAGTACAAACAAGGGATGCAAGCGGCCAAAACTGCAAGATTTTATAAGAAGTCTACATTGACCATTTGCACAATATTAAAGAAGAAAGAGGAGATTCGGGGACTAGATGCAGCAAAAGGGGTCACAAGACTATCAAAGCAATGGCCACGTGTTATGGAAGCTGTAGAAAAGTTGCCAAAAAGGTTTTCAAAAGTGCAGGTTTATTTTTCTCTAGATTTTGTATTTTGTTACTTTGTACATTACAGTATCATATGTATTTTATATGAATATTTTGGGGTTGTTGAATTAATCATCTGAGTTTCCGTTATTTCTTATGGGGAAATTCGTTTGATGTACAAGTGCTTTGGATTATAAGCATGTTTCCAGAACAAATTATGTTTGCAAACCAAGGTCTTACTCTGTTTCTTTATAGGGTGATTCTCAGTTGCTCAAGTTAAGGTCATTTTCATGACAGCAATGATGGCTGTTTACTCATAATGGGCTACTTTTCTGACAGGTGAGTCTCACATTCAGAATAAAAAAAAATACACAAAAGTAGGTATTTTCCAAATACAAATAACTATGTTAGATGCCATTAGAAAATAAGGAAGTACATAAGAGATTTAATAAAATAGAATGCTTTTGTTTCTGCCAATAGGGGAAAAGGTATCAAGTCATGAGTGGAGGTGTAGACAAATACTTTTTCATAGGAAGCAGCAGCAGGTTGACTCTTGTGGAAGGTTTCTCCAGAGGACATGAGAGAAAAGAAGCTGGTATGCTCAAGGTAGGAAACAAAGAGTGGTGTAAAGTAGAACCAGAAGCACATGAGTTTTTGATAGAAGCTTCACTTCAAAATCCAAGGTATTAACTCATTTTGAATGTTAGGCTCAGGGGATTGAATTTAATTCCATGGTGAAAATGTATAATAGAAAATGACACATGTTTGTGTGACATGAAGTAAGCTGTGGTAATGGTGATGTGCCGAGGCAAGCACAAAGATAGAGATGTATGAAATAACCGAGCTCAAACAGAACATGCAAATTAGGTAAAGGAGAGAGTGAGAAATCTCTGTGTACTATTCTGAGCTTCAGGATTGCTACAGTAAGTACAGAGGAAATAAAACTGAACAGAGTTGGGAGAAGTTTTTAGTCTAGGCAAATAGCAGGTTGTAATTGCATTCTGGGTGAACATAGGGTTACACAAAAAATATTTTTAATGCCTGAGAAGGCATCGCTCAGTTGCATGTAAGATGAATTAAAACACAGGCTAGAATGAAGCCAAGAATTAATAGAGCAAGTATTTTTCAATATCCTTGATATACATGATGTTAGGCTGATACTGACAATACAAAGATGAATAATAAAGTTTCCTGACGATGAAGAGATTCACAAATGTGAAGTAAGTGCACGTACTTGAATATCTATAAAGTGATGCATTTTATTACATTTCTCTGTGGACAAACACTATGGTCTGAATGTCTGTGTCCCCCCAAATTCATATGTTGAAACTTTATCCCCAAGGTAATATTAGGTGGCAAAATCTTTGAGAAGTGATTAGGTCACACGGGCAGAAACCTCGTGAAAGGAATTAGCGTCCTTCTAAAAGAAGTCCCAGAGAGCAGGTCTCTTCTGCCTTGCAGCCTTGCAAGGCAGTGGTTCAACCCGGAAGAGGGCCCTCAATTGACTAAGCTAGCACCTCGTTCTTGGGCTTTCACCCTCCAGAAGAGTATGAAATAAATGTGTTAATTCACGGTATGTAATAGTCTAGTCTGTGGTATTTTGTCATAGCCAACCCAATGGACAAAAACAAGTTTCTCCAGAAGCACAAGGCAAAGAGGCCTCAGCAACCTGGAAACTCTGCGAGCTGAACAGTGATAGCAATTATTACAGTTTTCTCTTTGAAATACGCTTTACTACTTGTCTACTTTCCCCTCGATCTGGCCAGAGCCTCCAATGCTTTTGTGCATTTGCTCTTTGAAATGTTAAACATCTACAATGCCACAACCTTCCCAGTTTAAAGTTTCTGATACCAATATCTCTGAAAACAGTTTTCAAGAACGGTACATAAATAAGACCAAATTTATAGAATCAAACAACATAATCCCATAACTGGATATAGCAAATGTTTCCATGCTTCTGCATGATTAGAGTCCATTCTAAGACTTAATGGAAAATGAATAGGTTGGACAACCAAACAAACCATGGCCCAGCATCATGTCAGCACCTCCATTAACTGCTAACAGCCACGTGTTCATGTTGGTCCATGGAATTAACTCAGTGCTCACAAATAATGCATATGATTAGCCAGATCCTATTCTAGGCATTGTGGAAATGGATAACAATAAAAGAATGGAGCTCCTAGCTCTTGAACAGCTCAAAGTCTAAAAGAGGTAGTAGGTGAGCAAATACGTAAATACAGTATGTCTGTGATAATACAATTTATGATAAAAGAAGTCTTAGGAAGATACAGAGCATTAAGGGATAATGGGACTCTAATCTAGAATGTCTCTTGTACGAAGTTAACAGTAGAGCACTGACTCGAATGAATGGAGAGACACAGCAATACTGTTAGCTATTTTCTCTGGAGGCCTCCTGCCTTTCAGTCCTGGTCTTGTCATGTACTGGTCAGTTAGCTTTGGAAAGTACTATTTTCCATAGCACCAGGGTGACTCACAAATTGGGCTCTGCCCTGACAGCGTGGAGCCTGCGTGGGATTCTCTCTCCCCCTTTCTCTCTCTCTGCCCCTCCCCAGCTGGCTCACTCTCGCTCCCCCTCTCTGGCTCTTAAAATAAACTTTTAAAAAATGTAATAACGGTACACACCTACTAAACCATAAAGTGTATGGCATTAATTCATAATACCAAGTATTATTATATTTAATGTTAATTTACCTCATCTTTTATTCATGTCCATCCATACATATTTGATTTAGGACTCAAAACCCTGGGTAGACAGAATTTGCAGTACACCTATTTCCCTTCTGCGATACCCCCCAATGTTTGATAATTATAATACTATCTAAGAAATCAAACTCTGGTGAAGCACTAGGAAAAGTACAAAAGGAGTTCTAAGTGTTTTCATGTTTGTATCACTCAAAGTAGGAAATGAACAGATACTGACTGAAAAGAAAAAGTAGAACATGAAAAGCATAAATTTAGACAGTATATTTCTAGCCATTTACTTACAAAATTACCAAAGACAATATACACATCAAAAAACACTGTTTTAAATTTGTTTCATATCAAAATAGGAACAGAGCAAAGCATTATATTGTGCTAACATAGTAAAACCTTGGTTTGTGAGCATAAACATGCCTGTAATCCAGAGCTCTTGTATATCAAAGTGAATTTTAAGAACCATTGGCTCAGTTGTGATCATGTGACATTTGGCATCATGTACTACCTGTGTTGCAAGACATCGCTCATTTATCAATTTAAAATGTATTAGAAATGTTTGCTTGTCTTGTGGAACACTCGCAGAATAAGTCACTTGCAATTCACGGTTTTATTGTATCTGTTTTGTCTCTGCATATAAATATATATTATATGTCACATTATATATAGGTATATATTCAAAATTCCTGCATTTGGTTATATTCCAACATATAACCAAAATGCAAAAGACAATTTAGAAATATAAGAGGGAGACTAAACATTTTACTCTATAACATTTACATCACTCAGAATTTCTGATGTGCATGTAAACTATTTTAAATGTGAACAAAAACACATTAAAAAATCAGAGAGGGAGAGAGAGACTGGATATAAAATGTAGCCTACTTAAAATATAAGTATATTATTTAGTATTATAGTTACTATGTACTTATGACTATGTTACTCAGTTTAGGGCAACTTATACAGACTTGCTAAAAAAAAAAAAAAGCACAGTGAAGATTTAATTACCTAATAAATTGTATACTTGAAGGGCATTCAAGGACAAAGCCATTAAAAGGGCCACAAAGAATGACTACCACAGGTATTTCCTTTTGTAATATCTCTATCAATAGCCTTCACTTACTATTTAGCATTCACCTTATAAAAAGAAATGCTGTGAAATAATGTTCTGCGGAATGATTTCAAGGGATGGATATTAGGAAAGTGAGAACTGACTGCAGTAGTTCATGACACTCCTCATCCTTACATGGAAAGGTTCTGAGAACATGGAGAGGCCCTCACTGGTGGGCAACTATAAATTTGAATTTCATCTGCTAAAGGTCACTCACTAAGTCCTACATCTCTTTGATCTTGACATTTTCCTTTAAGGATTTCATGCAAGGTGGTAATCAGAGCACCTAGAATGACTGAGACTTTCTTCTCTCAGATTTAAAAAAAAAAAAAAAAGTAAAATTTTGGTCTGGATTTCCTTTTAGTACTACAACCTGGATGTGAGGTGTAGAGTAGCAAACTTGCACCTGCTGAACTTCTGTGATAGCTACATTTTTATTCCAAAAGAATTTTTGTAGTTTGCTTGGCCAGATGGACTTTTTGAGTTTTCAAAACCATATTTTAATACTATAATTCTTTTCTTTTCTAGAAAATATAAATAACATTTACTGAATGCTTACATTATGATAGATTCTGATCTTCTGTGTGTGTGTGTTAACTTATAAGAATGTAAATGTGTAATTCTACCTATTACAAGTAAGAAAGCTTAAGTCCACCTGTATTATAGCAAATTAGTAGTACAGGAGTTTGGAGTATATTCAGTTTTAACTTGTAGTTTAACTATAAACTCAGATATGTGGTTTATAAGTATTTTCTTTGACATGAGGTTCCTAAGTGGCTCCGTCGGTTGAACATCTAACTCTTGATTTTGGCTCAGGTCATTATCCCAGGGTCATGGTAGCAAGCCTGGAGTTGGGCTTCATACTGAGCATGGGGTCTGCTTAAGATTCTTTTTCTCTCTTCCTTCCTTTGCCCCTTTCCCATGTGTGCACTCTAAAATAATAAAAACAACAACAATGACAACAAAACCAAATGTCTTCTCTGATGTTGGACGAGTATCTGGAATGTATAAAGAACCCTCAAAATTCACATGAGCTCTCAAATAATTACATGAAAATATTTCAACATTATTAACCAATAGGGAAATAAAAATTAAAACTCTAGTGAATATAATACACATCTATCTTAAGAGCTAAAATAAAAAATAGCAACATGAAAGTGACAAAGCTGTAGAGAATCTGGGTCACTCATATTGCTGGTAGGACTTTAAAATTGTACAGCCATTTATTAACTAACTAAATACACAGCTACCACATGATCCAGAAATGGTCATTGAGCAGTCATTTGTCCACGACTCTCAGTCATTTATCCCAACGACAAATGGATTCCCACATAAACATGGACACAAATGTTTACAGTGGTGTTACTCATAATTTCCCCAAAGTGGAAATAAATCAGATGGCCTTTAATACATAAATGGTTAAACATAATGTGGAACTTTCATATCTTAGAATACTAAGAAATTAAAAATTAATCTATTGATACAATAAAAAGCTGGATGAATCTTGAGAGAATTATACTGAATTAAGAAAACCCAATCCCATGTGATTGCATACTCTATGATTCCGTATATATAACATTCTTAAGATGTCAACATTTTAGAAACAGAGAACAGATTCCTGGGTTAAGGAAAGGGTGGGTACATGAGAAAAGTGAGTGGGATGTAAAAGTACAATATGAGGAATGCTTGTGGTGAGGGAATATTCTGTATCTTCACTGTATTCATAACATGACTGTAAATTAACAAGAAGTTATCATACATAAATGATACAGAGTGATCTTATATATTCTGTTCCTAGTCTCTCTCAGTGCACACATCTTGCAAAAGTAGAGTGAAATAACACAATTATTTCAAAGTCAAAAAATGAACCAAAATGATGTTTAAATTCATCTAAAAGAGATAGCTCACGTGACTTCCACACATATTTGTTGGTTAGAAAGATTCATATGACCATCAAGGCATCAGGTTTATCCAAATGCAGTGCAGAATCAGATTACTGAAAACATAAATTTCTACCACAGTCCACTTCTAGTCATCAGTATTTGCCCTCCTATTCTCTCTCTCAGACACACAACACACATAATCTGTACTCAAAGGAAACAATTCATAAGTTGCTCCATTGCTGCATCCTCCTCAAAATTCTGAATGTTACCCAGTAGCATCTATATCGTGTCCAAGTATGTATTCATAATTTAAATATCTAAGGACTAAAAATAAAAATGTTTTCAAACATACACCTGAAATACCATGCAGGTAAGTGGACAATACACAAAATTCATTGCTGCATAGCCATTCTGACAACCCAGATAGACACTTTAAAGAAAACTTGAGGTCAGGGAGGAGCCAACATGGCGGAGAGGAAGGGAGCTCTGTAAACTTCGTCTGCCTCATCTATCGAACTGAGAAGGACATTACTCCCATCTGCAAGAGCAGAAGGAGAAAATACGGAATCCAGAAAGAAGACAACCTCAAAGATACCTGAGTGAGTGAGTGCGAACTGGGGAGATTGGAAAACGGGCCAGCCCGAGACAGGCAGGGGAGGTGGGAGCCACAGCCCAACACAGGGCAAGCGCGTGGAGCCCGAGAGACAAAGGGAAGAGACAGAGAAACTGAACACACTCATAGTACTGTCTCTGGGGAAGAGATAAAGAATGTTTAACCGTGCTCGGAGAGAGAAACTCTCACTCCATATATAACTGCTGGGCAGCGTGAATCCCGAACCTGGGTGGCACAAGGGAAAGAACAGCCTCCAGCTCTGCGCCATCCCGGCAGGGAGTCGGCGGCCATGGCGGCGGCCACAGGGGCACTCACTTCGACCTCGGCTACAGGAGTGGAAGCACGCACCTCATTTCCACGGCGCATCTCACCTCCAGCATTGGCCACGCGAATCCCAAATCCTGGGTACCAACAGGGAAAAAATAGTCCCCACCCCAAGGTGATCCTGGCAGGGAGTTGGCGGCAGTGGAGGCCGGGGCTCGTGCACTTCAGCTGCAAGAGCTCACACAGCTCATTTCCGGCAGCGCCCAGCGCCTCGGGCAGCAGCAGCACGAATCCCAGCTGGCGCCAGGAGAAACTCATCCCTCCCCCAACACTATCACAATCCGATCCCGGCTGGGGGCTGGGAGTCCGCAGTGGTGTTTGTGAGGGCAGGCACTTCACCTCCTGCTGCGCACCTTGCCTTGCCTCAGGGAGCACACCTCGCCTCAGGCAGCAGCAGCCAAAATCCAGGCCTGAAACAAAAGAAACTGATCCCTCTGCCTAAGAAAACAGCCACCAAAGCAAGTACATCTTATCTGTGGTAGCATAAAAGTGCATGGACTAGGACTTTGAACTGAGGTGGGCCTGGAAAATACAACTTGGCTCAGCTGCAGCACAAGGAGATCGGACTCATTAGAGTGGCCTACAGTGCCTAGTCCCAGTGGAGTGTGGCATGCCGCCATTTTACTCTCTGCAGCCACGAAGGCGGAGCCTCTGAGAGCAGCCTCCAAGTCCTACCACACCAAACCATGCCTATCTGCAACGGGGAGCTGCTGCTTTTTTTTTCTTTTTTTATATTCCTTTGTGGTTTTTTTGGTACTTACTTAAATTTTTTTTTAATTTTTACTCCTTATTTTCCTTTCTCCTCTCTCCCTCTGTTTTTTTTTTCTTTCTTGCAATCCAGATATATTCCCCTGTATCTCATCCTTATCTCTCCCCTCAACTGGTCATGCGCTTTTAGACTGTCCATTGTCCTTTGTTGCCTCACACTGCCTTTATTATTTTCTTTTCTTCTCTTCTTTTCATCTCTTTCCTCTCCATTTTCTTTCTTTCCTTTCCCCCCTTTAATTTTATGACAAGTTTTTAAAATTC
This sequence comes from Mungos mungo, assembly GCA_004023785.1. Classification (NCBI taxonomy): domain Eukaryota; kingdom Metazoa; phylum Chordata; class Mammalia; order Carnivora; family Herpestidae; genus Mungos; species Mungos mungo. The sequence goes on from PISW01015599.1 coordinate 12,149, forward strand.
TTGATCCGGTATGTTGTCTAGATCTGCCTTGAGCAGTTCTGTGACTGTGACTTCTTCCTGGAGGTTCTTCAGGGGAGAGTTCCTTTGTTTTGTCATTTTTGCTAGTTTTCTGTTTCTTGTCACCGTTAGAAAGCCCGTTATGCACTGTGCACCTGTTAATATTGCTCTGTTAAAGGAGGCTTATTGTCTGTCCAGGGCCTGTCATTTCAGGAAATATTCTTTTAATGGGTGTCTCTCAGTTTCTCTTGTTGTGCCTTTGAATATTTTATTTCCCTACTCAGCAATATTTGGGACTCACCGTCATGCGCACTTTGGCTTGTTTCTTGGTGTAACCCTAAGAAGAAAAACAGACAGACAAACACAGAGGGAACAGAGGCACACAAATGCACAGACAAATCAAACAAATTAATCGCTGGGGTTGAAAAAAGCATCAAAGAAGCAACTGAGACAATGACTAGGGACTTTCAAAATAGGTGTGATGAGTTAAAAAAGGCTATGGATGAGGTGAATAACAAACTGGAGGCAGCCACCTCAAGGATTGATGAGGCAGAGAGAAGAATAGGTGAATTAGAAAATATAGCAAAAGAGGAAGCTGAAAAAAAGAGAGAGAAACTGATCCAGGAGCAGGAAAGGAGAATTCGAGACCTGAATGATACAAACGAAACAACATCCGTATCACAGGAATCCCTGAAGAGGAAGACAGAGAGAAAGGTCCTGAAGGGATACTAGACCAAATTATAACTGAGAATTTCCCAAATCTGGGAAAAGAAATAGACATTCAAATTCAAGAGGCACAAAGAACCCCCTTAAGACGTAACTTGAATTGGCCTTTGGCACAACATATCATAGTGAAACTGGCAAAATATAAAGATAAAGAAAGAATTCTGAAAGCACCTAGGGAGAAAAGGGCCCTCACGTACAAAGGGAAACCTATCAGAGTGGTTACAGACCTATCTAATGAAACTTGGCAGGCCAGGAAGGAATGGCAGGAAATCTTCAATGTGATGAACAGAAAAAACATGCAGCCAAGAATCCTTTATCCAGCAAGCCTGTCATTCAAAATAGAAGGAGAGATAAGTGTTCCAAAATAAACAAAAATTGAGACAATGCATGACCACCAAACCAGTCCTACAAGAAATCCTAAGAGGGACTCTATGAGGAAAGTATTGCAAAGAATACAAGGTGTCAGAGACATCACTATAAACATGAATTCTATGGAGAACACAATGACTTTAAACCCACACTTCTCAATAATAACACTGAATGTAAATGGACTGAATGCTCCAACCAAACGACACAGGGTAGCAGAATGGATTAAAAAAAAAAATCATCCATCTATTTGCTGTCTACAAGAGACTCACTTTCAACCTGAAGATACCTTCAGGTTGAAGGTAAAGGGATGAAGAAATATCTATCATGCGACTGGAAGCCAAAAGAAAGCTGGAGTAGCCATAATTATATCAGACAAACTGGACTTTACAGTAAAGGCAGTAACAAGAGATGAAGAAGGACATTATATAATAATTACAGGATCTCTCCATCAGGAAGAGCTAACAATTATAAATATCTATGTGCCAAATTCAGGAGCGCCCAAATACATAAAACAATTAATCACAGAGAGAAACCATCTTATTGATAAGAATGTGCTAATTGCAGGGGACTTTAATACTCCACTGACAGCAATGGATAGATCAACCAGACAGAAAATCACCAAAGAAGCAATGGACCTGAACAACACATTGGAACAGATGGAATTGATAGATATATTTAGAACTCTGGATCCTGAAATTAGGAAATTCACCTTCTTATCGAAGGCACATGGCACATTCTTCAAGAGAGATCACATACTGGGGCATAAAGCAGCTCTCCATAAGTATAAACGAATAGAGATCATACCATGCACACTTTTAGATCAAAATGCTATGAAACTTGAAATTAACCACAGGAAAAAGTCTGGAAAACCTCCAAAAATGTGGAGGTTAAAAACCACCCTACTAAAGGATGACTGGGCAAATCAGGCAATTAGAGAAGAAATTTAAAAATATATGGAAACAAATGAAAATGAAAATACAACAATCCAAAATCTCTGGGACACAGCAAAGGCAGTCCTAAAAGGAAAGTATATTGCAATCCAGGCCAATCTCAACAAACTAGAAAAAGCGCAAATTCAAAATGTAACAGAGCACCTACTGGAACTAGAAAGGAAGCAGAAAGGACACCCCAAACCCAGCAGAAGAAAAGAAATAATAAAGATCAGGGCAGAAATAAACAGTATAGAATTCAAAAAAACAGTCGAGCAGATCAATGAAACCAAGAGTTGGTTCTTTGAAAAAATAAACAAAATTGATAAACCTCTAGCCAGGCTCATCAGAAAGAAGAGAGAGAGCATCCAGATAGACAAAACCATGAATGAAAATGGATCTATCACAACTAATCCCTTAGATACAAGCAATCATCAGAGATTACTATGAAAAATTAAATGCCAACAAACTGGACAACACGGAAGAATGGACAAATTCCTAAATGCACATGCACTGCCAAAATTCAAATGGGAAGAGATAGAAAGCATGAATAGACCAATAACCAGTGAATAAATTGAATCTGTTATCAAAAATCTCCAACAAATAAGAGCCCAGGGCCAGATGGCTTTCCAAGGGAATTCTACCAGACATTTAAAGCAGAGCTCATACCCATTCTTCTCAAACTATTCAAAAAAAAAAAAAAAAAAAAAAAAAAAAAAAAAAAAAAAAAAAAAAAAAAAAAAAAAAAAAAAAGAAATAGAAGGAAAACTTCCAAACTCATTCTACGAAGACAGCATCACCTTGATACCCAAACCAGACAGAGACCCAGCAAAAAAGAACTACAGACCAATATCCTTGATGAATACAGATGCAAAAAATACTCAACAAGATACTAGCAAATCGAATTCAACAGCATATAAAAAGAATTATCCATCATGATCAAGTAGGATTTATTCCTGGATTACAGGGCTGGTTCAACATTTGCAAATCCAAATCCATCAATATGATACATCACATTAACAAAAGAAAGGATAAAAACCATATGATCCTGTTAATAGATGCAGAAAAAGCATTTGACAAAATACAGCACCCTTTCTTAATAAAAACCCTTGAGAAAGTCAGAATAGAAGGAACTTACCTAAACACTATAAGAGCAGTTTATGAAAAGCCCACAGCTAATATCATCCTCAATGGGGAAAAACTGAGAGCTTTCCCCCTGAGATCAGGAAAACGACAGAATTGTCCACTCTCACCACTGCTGTTTAACATAGTGCAATCAGACAACAAAAGGAAATAAAAGGCATCAGAATTGGCAAAGAAGAAGTCAAACTTTCACTTTTCGCAGATGACATGATACTCTACATGGAAAACCCAATTGACTCCACCAGAAGCCTTCTAGAACTGATCAATGAATTCAGTAAAGTTGCAGGGTACAAAATCAATGTACAGAAATCAGTTGCATTCTTATACACCAAAAATGAAGCAGCAGAAAGAGAAATCAAGAAACTGATCCCATTCACGATTGCATGAAAAACCATAAAATACCTAGGAGTAAACCTAACCAAGAATGTAAAAGACCTATATGATGAAAACTATAGAAAGCTTATGAAAGAGATTGAAGAAGACACCAAAAAATGGAAAAACATTCCCTGTTAATGGATTGGAAAAATAAACATTGTGAAAATGTCATTACTACCCAAAGCAATCTACACATTCAATGCAATCCCCATCAAAATTGCACCAACATTCTTCTCAAAGCTAGAACAAACTATCCTCAAATTCGTATGGAACCACAAAAGACCCAAATAGCCGAAGTCATATTGAAGAAGAAAACCAAAACGGGAGGCATCACAATCCCAGACTTTAGCCTCTATTACAAAGCTGTCATCATCAAGACAGTATGGTATTGGCACAAAAACAGACACATAGACCAATGGAATACAATAGAGAACCCAGAACTGGGCTCACAAATGTACGGCCAATTAATTTTTGACGAAGCAGGAAAGAGTATGCGATAGAAAAAAGACTGCCTCTTTAGCAGGTGGTGCTGGGAGAACTGGACAGCAACATGCAGAGGAATGAAACTAGACCACTTTCTTACACCATACACAAAAATAAACTCGAAATGGATGAAGGACCTGAATGTGAGACAGGAAACCATCAAAATCCTCAAGGAGAAAGTAGGAAACAACCTCCTTGACCTCAACTGCAGCAATTTCCTACTCGACACATCCCCAAAGGCAAGGGAAATGAAAGCAAAAACAAACTCTTGGGACTTCATCAAGATAAAAAGCTTCTGCACTGCAAAGGAAACAATCAAGAAAACTAATAGGCAACCGACAGAATGGGAAAAGATAGTTGCAAATGACATATCAGATAAAGGGCTAGTAGCCAAAATCTACAAGGAACTCACCAAACTCCACACCCACAAAACAAATAACCCAGTGAAGAAATGGGCAGAAGACATAAACAGACACTTCTTCAAAGAGGACATCCAGATGGCCTACAGGCACATGAAATGATGCTCAACATCACTCATCATCAGGGAAACACAAATCAAAACCACACTGAGATATCACCTCACGCCAGTCAGAGTGGCTAAAATGAACAAATCAAGAGACTATAGATGCTGGCGAGCATATGGAGAGATGGGCACCCTCCTACACTGTTGGTGGGAATGTAAGCTGGTGCAGCCACTCTGGAAAACATACTGCAGAGT